>JASTWK010001617.1:0-29279 GCA_030770225.1 Temnothorax unifasciatus | reverse complement strand
CACCGACACTCTTTGTTTAATCGTGGAGATTTTTGTGAGAGGCATTATGTCTCATTCTAAGCGATCTGCGAGTTTTTTAGGTTACTTTACTCGTTTTAGTTTATACTTTACTCATACTGTTAGGAATCGTGCATATATTAAGAATCGTGCATGTATATTAAACGCCTTTGAAATGCGCTTGTCAGGCGTATAATACAACTCAGATTGTTTAAGCTTATCAATTTTCGTCAGCCACGTTTACATTAGACAATGGCTAAATTTGCGAAGATGTTTTAGCAGTAAATATCCTTGTATATTGTTGTGTTAATTGTTTTGTGGAGTGAGTCCTGTTGCTGTCTTTGTACACATATTGCAGACAATAAATAAATTATTGAATCCTTATTACAGATACGAATTTATTGGTAAAGTTATGTGACATATAACCATGTCGTTAAGATGAATCAACTATATTTACGGCATATAGTGATATCTTCTAAGCTATTGAGCATTCATAGGATTGCTATTAAGTTATTAGACTTATTGAACGGAGGCTCACACTTGTCTTATTTCTACATTTTGAGAGATATATATTATAAATATACACGAATCATGTTTATTTTGTTAACTATTTATTTATAACAGTCTTGCAATTGGTTCTCGTCTATCTGTGTTGAATATTCATATATTGTGTTTAAAGCGGCAAGGTCTGGAATGTAATCTGACCCTTCCTGCAACGTGGATAGTAGGAAAGTTACATGAGTTTATTTATTATTTGCATTGTTGCATATTTACGTTTTTATGGCTGACCGCGTGCAGGGATGTTACGATGCACACGTAAAATTGCTCTATTTCAGGAGACATGGACAGGAGAGGAAATAAACAACAATATTAATAACCAATATTAATAACTGGGGGGTGTGAGGCGCTCCCGGATTTGCGATTGGCCTGTAATCGGGTAGTTCGAAGGACCAGAGGGGGGTATCGGCCCCTCGCGAATACTGAGTAATATAATTGAAGCGAAAGCGATTGAAAAGCGAGCGACTCACCGTTCGTTGCTCGGTGCTCTCTCGGGTACTCTCTCGTCGTCCTCGTCCTTCGGCTCGGCGGCGAGACTTCCGTGTGTGCGGGAAGACAAGCGGGTAGAAAAGGGCTGGCAAGCAAGCAATGCAGGCAACGAGGCAAGGCGAGGTAGTGCAGGCAGGCGAGGCAAGCAAGCAATGCAGGCAACGAGGCAAGGCGAGGTAGTGCAGACAGGCGAGGCAAGCAAGACAAGGCACAATTTCCACACTACTCGGCCGGCTCTGTTCGTGCGTTCGTTAGACGATGACTGGATGTGTCGTCCTTAACGGCGGAACGATAAGTGCCCCGGCACTCTTCCGACTCGCGCACCTGCGAATTGCGGCGCGAGCGAGTACCAAATAGCTCCAATAATTGGGCGGGCCACCCACAGGCGGGCAGCACGAGTCGGATGAGTCGCGCGAGTATTGGCAATTTATCGCGATCCGCCAACGTTTCGCGAGAGTCACCGACCCCGGAATCGATTGTATCGATTTACGACGATACTACTTGATTTTAGTACTCGCTTACTTCCTAACGCAATCAACGGCCATTGTCGACCAGTAAGAAACGGCGCGAGCTTAACACTAATATGTACAAACTT
This sequence comes from Temnothorax unifasciatus, assembly GCA_030770225.1. Lineage (NCBI taxonomy): Eukaryota > Metazoa > Arthropoda > Insecta > Hymenoptera > Formicidae > Temnothorax > Temnothorax unifasciatus. Next base: position 27,640 of record JASTWK010001617.1, on the reverse strand, counting down.
AATCCTAACGGAGTTGGCCTCCACTATATACATTGGCGAGCGCCAAACAATAACCAACCAGTAAATCTCCTTATTTATTTATGATATTACTGAAACATACATTATATATCGAGACCTTTCCGTTGTTTATGTTGATATTCATTCATATACACATAGTACATTTTTTAATTGTATGCATCTCGCACTTATATCCTAAAATCACTACGGCAAGTGGTTATAAACACTTAATGGGTGTTTCCGACAAGTAATCGGATTTCTAATCGGACCGAGCAGTGGTACTCAATCAGTTTATTTCGAAAAATCCCCTAGACTAATTGAATTGCATGTTTGCTGTCTCAGCAATCGGATTACTGCGTTGCATGCGTTGTGAGAAGCACGTGGGAAGCAAGTCGCAATTTTTCTCTGAAAATTGAGTTTATCAAAGCAGAGAAATAGGTACGTATTATTATTCTAATGATTAATATTTTATTTTCTTTAAAGTATATATTAAACAATAGAAGTATACGTACATTTTACTGACAGAAATCCCGAAAAAACGAATTGTTCTTAACCTCACTACATTAATTGTTAATCTGTAATTTAATTAAAGAATATTTTTTCCTAAGCAGCTTAATTGAAGACTTACAAGTTCGTTAAAATGGATGCAAGTGAGGACAGATCCATTGAGCAGGACATTTTTGTTAGGTATATTATAAAATTGAAAAAATTTTTTGTGCTGGGAAGGTTAATTATATATATATTTTTTGCTATTATGTTATTGTACACATGTTTAGAATGAGGAACATATATTATTATATTATTTCAATAAATATATTTTTTTACAGGAAACTGTAGATTTTAGCGGGCTGTTGACAGATATCAACAATTAAAATCTGTATCGAGACAAGTTAACGTATTCACTGTAAAATATCTCCTTCAAGGTAAATTCAAAATGTAATTCATATTGTTCCTCATCACTTGGATGTATCAAAAACCGCAATAATTTATTTACATTCTGTTACATATCTATTGAAATTGTTGCTGAACATAGGGATCATACAAGGATGGACATATTTCTTTTATGGAATGTTTTCTTTAATAACGATGAGGACAATGAAGATAATTGGCAAATGCACCACGTTAGACAACCGCATTTGAAAATTAGTAATTATTTTGAGAACATTGTTCTTTTCTATTCTGTCACAGGTGATGACAAGTTTGTATTATTTATTGTTTGAAATTCATACAGAATGCTATTTATGCCGAACATACGGAACAGTCATTACACACACACGCACGCACGCACGCACGCACGCACGCACGCACACACACACACACACACACTCTAAGAATAGATTCAATTTAAAAAATTTTAAAAAATTAAGATAAACATATGTTTGATCAATGTCTATATGTAGCTGTGATAAAGTTGCGCTATTGTTATATTCTTTTCTCCTTTTAGAATTTAAATCACATTTTTGAATCAACAAAAATACTTTTGAGCAATTAACGCAAGATCTTGGGCCAAGTATAATTGAAAGAGACAATTCACCTAATTTGCCACCACATAAACAGATTGCTATAGCTCTTTGGATTTTTGGCAATCAAGAAGTTTACAGGTTTAGTATATATATGTTTATTAACTTTAACATAACAGCCTTAGGTTCTTCAATTCCTCCTCTTCTTTGATTCTCTTTTCCTTCCTCTTCTGTACAAATAACGCTTTCATATTTGTTCTTTCTTCCAAATACCTTCCTCTTTCTACCTTTCCTTTCTCCATTTCATGTACATCCTTTTCACTTCTCTTTTCTTCCTAGTGCAGTTTCTGTCCCACCAGTCCTTAAAACCAATCTTCCTCTTTTTAATTGTTATTTCCTTCCTTATCATAGCCTCTTGAATTATCTTCTTAAGTTTGTTCCACTTCTCTTCAATTGACAACTCCTGATAAACATCCTCCTAGATAGCCTCTTCAGTTTTCTCTTTATAACTTTCAATAGCCTTTCTATCCCAGCATATTTTCCATCTTGATTCTTCATTCATATCTTCCTCTCCTTCTCCCTGTACATCTTGGTTCTTACCTAGCGCCCTATCTCTTTTGTTTAACATCGCGACTAAAGATATGTGATCCGAGTCCACTCTCGCATCCACTTTAAATTAACTAATTCTATCATGTATTTCTTCGCACACAATCATATAATCTATTACGGAGCCCTTGCACTTATAAATATATATTCACCCTCCCAATCACCTTTTGTTGTACCATTCAGTAAATACCATCGCTTATTTTGAACCCATTCTACTAAATTCCTACCTCCATTACCTATTAATGTATCTTTACTTTTCCTTTCCCACCTTCCCTCCTTTTCCTCTCCGCCACCTAATTCTCCTGTTCTAATGTTAAAATCTCCTCCTATAATCACGGGTTCCCTATCTAATTTTTCTATCCAGCTATCTAACGTCTCCTCCATCTTGTTCTAACTCCCTCCTATTATATACTTGTTCTAACTCCCTCCCTATTATATACTGATATGATATTTGTTATTCCACCTTCCTCAATTATTTCGTTTACAGATTTAGTAATAAAAACATTAATTTTTTTTGTGTAACACTTTCATTAGATGTAGGTTAATAAATAATAAATATATAGTAAAAGTAATTAATTGATGATTACAATAACTTTCAATGAATATCATTTCCAAATTATGTTATATTAGAATTATTTTTTTTAGATCCGTTGCAGATTGTTTTGGAGTATCAAAAGATACCATATGGAGGTGTGTCTTTAACGTGGCATACGTATTAGAGCAACACGTTTTAAATTATATAAAATGGCCAGAGGTTCATGAAATATTATATATACAACAGGCTGCCATGAACGGTTTCCCAGGTGTAGTGGGTGTTATTGATGGATGCCATATTCCGATTAGTGCTCCTATTGAATATTCAGACAGTTATATAAATCGAAAAGGATTTCATTCTATAATATTACAAGGAATTTGTGATCATAGAATGAAATTTATCGATATTTTTGTGGGAATTTGTGGCAGTGTCCATGATGCCCGAGTTTGGCGGTTAAGTGATATAAAACATGCAATAGACTATGATGTAGAAAGATATTTTCTACAGCATCCCTTATGAAAAAAAATTATTGAGATCCAATAGTAACTATTGGGCTTTCAATAGTAACTATTAGATTTAAATAGTACGTTAGTAGTAACTTTTAACAGTTTACTACTGACAAAAAGTACACATTTAGTGGCGTTGCTATACGATGAATAGTATACTACTGATTTAATAGTTTCATAAACTGAAACTATTGATAGAGTTACCACTGACAAATAGTATATTATTGATCCAGTAGTTTCATAAAATGTGACTATTGGTAGTGTTACTATTGAGGAATAAAATACAATTGGCCCAATAGTTTCATAAACTCTGACTACTGATGGGGTTACTAGTGACGAATGGTGTACTATTGGACCAACAGTTTTATGTGACTATACTATCTGGTGTTACTATTGAGGAATAGTATACTGTTGATCGAATAGTTCCACAATCTGTAACTTTTGGCGGTGTTACTATTAACGATTAGTATATAATAATAAGGCAATAATTTCAATAACTATCTAGCAATAACTATTTAGAGTCCCTCTAATAAGAGTCGCGATTCGATACAGAGCAGTAACTTTTGATTGGTTCGCATTTCGGCAAAATTTCGGCAAAAGCACGAGAAACAGAAAGAGAAAGAGATATAAGAGAGAAAGAGAAAGCGATATGAATGTATATTGCTTGAATATCGCTTTCTCTTTCTCTCTTATGTCCGATGTCGCGAGTCTTATTAAAGGGACTCTATAGAACTATCGAACAATGGAGATTTGATAATTATTAGGAATTAACGACAAGAATATACGTATGTTCAATAGTTATTATATTATTTTATTAATATTGGGTAATTAATCTATTCAAAAAGTACTAATACAGTATTAAATATGGCATTATCACAGAAAATTATTACACAGTTAGTGGAAATAATAATGTAATTAAAAATAATGAGAAATATTATTTCAAAGGAAAACAAAAAGATAGGTATTTGAAAAGTGTATTTATTTGTACATACAAGGAGGCATACAATTCACCATATTTATTGTAGTTTAATCTGTTTCGACTGTATTGACAAGCGGTATAATACATACTTTATCTTCTAATGTTCTATAAGGAACTCGTACACATTTTTTATTTATTGACTGAGGTTCAACACATATAATTCGATCAGACTGTTCCATTATATGGGCATAGTTCTTTGAACTAATTCGAAGTTCAGCATCTTTAACAATCTCAATATTTAATGGTAATAATTGATTTCCCATGACAACACACCTTTTCCGTAAATTATTAATAGTAGAAACAATAAAAATATGGGTAATAACCATATACGTTCCACAAATCAATTCTACGGTATCATTACAGCGTTTTATAAGTTTCTTATAATCAGTAGAATGATATAGTACACTTTGAAATATAAAACGTTGATAGGAATGTACATCATTCAATACGCTTTCACGTAGTAGTGTTTCTATAGATGTTTGTTGGATCAAAGACAAAGACATATGCCTATAACGTCCAAATAATCGTAAAGAATTATCATATTCAACAGAACACTGTATCTTACATTTTCCGAGCATTTTCATAAATAACGAATTTCCAAGAATATTTTTATCTTGTAGCGACCAAACAGTTCTTGACATTTTATCTATTATCTTAAGTCGCTGGTAAGATTTACATATTTGTTCGGGTACACATTGTGAGTTCTTAAATAACTTTCCTAAAATTCCGTTGTAATGTTCATAAGGAAAGGCAGAATGTGACCATAAGGCACCAAAATTCTGAACACTCCGAGGTATATGAAGCAACATATGAACATTATATTTTACAAACTCCTTACCATACAAGCTTTCCACTTGTGTGACAAATTTTATAAGAGCTGCTTTTGCAACATTAAACTCATGTGTCGTAATTTTATCTTTTAGAAATATGTACATACTGAAGGTAAATAAAAACCAATGTTTTATATATTTAGAAGGCATTAAATTAGTGATGCATGGTATAGAATAATATAGCAAATAATTCTTCCATTCAGAAGCTTTCCATAGTTTTCTGTCGTTAATGGATCTTGGAGTTCTACTAATTTCAGAAGGTGGTTTAATGTTTGTCAGCCTGTGATCAAATTCTGAAAGAAATTTACCCATATACCATGGTTTATCACTGTACACTGAGTTAAACCATGCAGCAAAGGTACGCGCTACACCTAAGAGCACACAATGCATATAATCTGGGACACATGAAATAATAATATTGAATATAGGCAATGTCATAAGTATTGAAGGCCCCTTTATGCCCCTTATACTGATTCGTTTGTTAACAGCTTCCTCACAATCAGCTTCATGTTGTCTTATATTTCGTAATATATTTATACCTCCACAATACACTCGTGTATAACCTGCTCCAATTGATACTTTTTGGCCCTCGTTAAGGCAAAATGAACAACCAAAATGACCATTAAACTGTTTCATGTTTTGTAAAAGAGGTCTAGCAACCGAGTCTACTGAAGCAAGTAATACATGAACTTTTACAGTAACAGGATATCTGTACAAAGGTAATTTACATATTATTCCATCATTATGAAGGCGAATTAATTCTTGTACAAATGGCTTCAAAAACATTTCCATGACAGGTTTTCTACTGTTATACCATAGGTCACATAGTATCATATTCTGTCTTCTCAAACGATAAGGCAATTCATTGATGCTTACTTAAATAGGCCACATGGATATCTTTGAGGATTTGTGCGTTTGGACACCATCTGTATTCCATTGCAAAGTGATGTCCGTTTTGGATATTACGTGATTATCTATCAATTTACGATACACCTTTCCACTAACAACATCACTTTTTTCATCATAATACTGCGGTTTGAGGTGTTGCGAGATATCAGTATTATTTAGCATGTTTGTTAATTGCTCCTTTAATGAAAGATACATGAAGTAGTGCCCTGTTGTCTTCAAATTATTCTTATTATATTCATTTCCACAATCTTTGCATCGTGCAATAGCTGCATTAGCCTCAAATTCCAAAATAATTTCACAGTCCTGACAATAATATATTTTACGAACCGGAACAGGTGTTTCGAAGTCCTTGCAAAATAAATATTTGGATTTGTACTGCACATGAGGCAAATGACAGTCAATAAGTTGGAGCAAATGCGACAATCCTATATCTGACAAACCATGTCGTAACGCAAAACTTAAGATGAGCAGCTTGCTCTCTTCTTTTGTTAAGTTACATCCTTCATACAAAGGTATTCTTTCCTAAACAAATTATTAAAATTTACTAAATGGCAATTAAAACATATTCTACTGTTAAGTAAAATCAAAATCTTGTAAAAGAACATTATTTAAAACTTAATTTTTAAATACTTTACAAATCTATGAAGCTTTTTACAAGAAGTATGCGGCCGTTTATTAATATATATTTAATGGACAAATTAAGAAATGTAATTAATTATATATTATGTACCATGTACTAAATTTATACAAAAAAATCACAATTATACATAGATCTTTTTACGGTGTTCTGATGTCACTGAACAGTAATATTTAATGAATATGAACATATATATTCAATGAAACCTCCATTATTTGAAGTAATAGAACAACACAATACTTGGATGATCGAATATTTTAAGTAATCAAGCCGTAGAACGTTTATTTTTTGTACATCAAAATCACATGCTCGGATAATTGAAGATCAAACTGCATTAAATACAGTTTTATTTCGCTCTTAATGAAAATATATGCGTTCTACCAAATTGTATAATTTGCTTATATCACCATATAATAGTGTATGCATGGTCAATAATGACTCACCTCTACATCTGGATCCTCGGGAGCATCTTCAAATTGTCCCATTTCATCTTCATTATATTCAGTACAATTGCTGCTGATTTTACTGCTTTCATCGACATTTTCTGTTTTATTGCTCTCAGTAACATTGTTAATGATGTGTTGTTCAGCATCAACATTATTATTATCATCGTTATTGATAATGTCACCTATTGCTGAATCGATATCAGTATCATCCCATTCCCCATTATTACTGTCCTCAGATTTTGATCCACAAGCATTATCATCATCTAGTAAATAAAAGAAAACCATTATAAACATCGCTAAATAAAATAACATTTACTTAGCTATCATAGTGTGCAACACATTAAGGATGAAATAGGATTATATGCGGCAATAAAGTGTTATCTAAAATTCAGTGCCTAATAAATATAAATAATGTTCACAGTTATATATGCAGTCCAGGGCTATATATTAGCTTGGTTATATACTGTGTCAGAACAATATAGTAGAAGCAATTACGTTTAATACCTGATGATATACCAAGTTCCATGGTTTCTTCCATGAGACGACGACGGCGCGTTGTTTCTGGAACGGGTACCTCATCGTCTTCAAGATACCTTTTCAAGAGGCCAGGTACCTAAGTCGTCTACAGACGATTCCGAGTCTCGACATCGAACTCGCGAAACTCATGTTCGACCGTTAGACGCCGTGCCGTCGTAAGCGGTGAGATCCCGACGACGGGCAGAGGCGCCGTACGGCAAACCGGGCTCGTGCGACGACCGGCCCGCGAGGACCGGCCGCCTAGTAGTGTGTCACATTGTTTGTCGTGTTCTAGAGGTGTCTTTCTAGAGGTGTTCTAGATGCCTCTTTTCATAGTAAGGTAATTATTTAGAATACGCACTGCACCTCGAATGTCAATAAAATTATGCTTATTCGACGAGTTTTGACACGAAACGAATCTGGCAGAAAAATGCGGCGGTCTGCCCTGCGAAGCGACCTGCGCATGCTCTGTCAGCTCTGTGGCCACATGCGCATGTTCCGTGGCCGCACGCGCATGCAAAAGTGCGCGAATTTTAAATGTATGCATACTTATAATGTATAAATATAAATATATATGTACTTTTTATATACCAACTTTTCTCTGCTTTAAATAGAGTCTCACTCGTAAGCGCGCGGATATAATAACATGCATAAGTGACAGCTAAAGACTCTATCATATGCGGTGAACTCAGGCAAATTAATGCGGCGGTGACCAATCAGAAGACAGGCGCAGGTTGGGTTCCGCGCGGCAAGCGCCGGGCTCTTGATTGGTCACGTACCGCAACATTTGTTGGATGTTATTCATTTCGCGCCAAATTTCGGGCGAGAGTCGCGAGAGATAGAGAAAAATGGCATCACAGCATTACGTTAGTTAATAATCTCGTCAGTCTGATGCATCGGTATCTGATCGGTACTAACGTGCAATCGTTACGTTGCGAAGTGTGCAAAATAATGTGTTCATTGAGAAATAGTCATTTATGCCTTCCAATACTCAAAATAGCTGCTACATTTTTCAAACTTTTTTTGTTTATAACTTTTCAATAAAAAACGAGCGACGGTTAAAACCTTCTGAAGGTCAGGAGGGTGATCTTGACAACATATGTCAAGGTCAAGGTCATTGGAGGTGCCTCCCCTAAAGTACATAATTACCAGTTTTCGTTTTTTTCTTAAATTATAAAACTTTATATTTTTTAAAATTGCAAATTATAAATTGCAAATTATAAATTGTATTTTTTTAATTACTAATTTCGTTATTTTTTTACAGCATTTTGTTGGAGCGTCGCGCGGTTCGTATACTCAGCAGACGATACGCATTGACATCAACAGCTTATAAATATTTGGATATTGGAATCAGCGTGGGACCTGTGTCCTTTGTGGAACTACTTCTCGGTGATAACCGAGGAAATCAGATGGTGTTGGCTCATACGACGTGGACAGCGCTAATTGAAAGACGTGCGGATATCGAACGACTCCTGCAGTCAACCGCACCTTCATCGATGTCGATTCGAGATCTGATTATAGAACTTGTAAAAATACGTGACACCGATATTGTAAACTTAACATCGTGCGACACCAGCTTGTACATGAAACCGTCAACCGTACTCTTCTTGTTCGAACTAGAACATTGCGTCGAGAATGTGTATTTTCAACTATGCCAAAATGTTCATGGCGTAAGTAAAAAATTTAAACAATTTGTAACCATTTTGGGAAGAAATTGTATAACCGATAAATGTGATGCAGCTAGAATCTTGCGCAGCGTTTTTGATAAAAATTCGACTATTAATTGCGAATTATTAGCTTATGCTTTAGACAATATTGTATACGATGCGAGATATAATAAATAAATTAATGCTTATATAATAAAAAGTTTATTATATTAAAAAGTTTATTATATTATTTTAAGACGCCGCGGTCTTGTTTATATAACTTATATTTATAAAAATAATAAATTCTATGAATATCAATATATTGCACGCTTTGTCAGTATATATCTCTGAACGTGTTATATTGACGTTTTATTGTTGTTATTGTAGTGTAACCAATAAATAACAGAGCAATATAACTATTACAAAACACAGTTATATTACTGCTACAAAAAATGTTGCATAACTGCTATATATATATTACATTACTATAGTTATATTACATGTTACTTCTGTGTTATATAATGGTTATAGTTTGTGTTTGCTGGGGAGGGATTTCAAGTATACGGTTAAACCCTCCTCAGCACTCCCTCAGTTGAGTCCGAGCCTTTCAAACGGTCGGTACGTTACAGAAGCGCATCCTTGTTTTTAACTCTGGTCGCGGACGAAAATGCAAAGGAGCGTTGAGCAGCATTACGCAATTAAATTTTGCGTAAAACTTAGAAAAACAGCTTCTCAGAAATATTGAAGACAGCGCGATGGGAAAGCTGCTTTGTCGTATGAATGGGAAGCCGTTGAGGATGAACAGCGCTGTGGGCAACCTTCAACATTCAAAAACCGATGAAAATGTGGTTATCAAGGGTGTTCTGGATTGGGACCAACGTTTAAAATAAGGCATAGATATCCGATATATATACAGAATCAGATATCATATCTGAGAAAAAAATATCATAGTTTTTTATAATCTTGCAGATATCTCTAAAATATTCTCATGATATCTCGACAAGCACAATCAGATATTCTATTATTTAGATATCTTCCAGATATCTTGGTGATATATTTTGCTATGTGGAGTGTTTAAGGTGTTAATAATTAGGTTAAGATGTTAATAATAAAATAGTCTATAATAATTATTACAATATACATTTAGTTTATTGTAATTTATTGCAAACTGTAATTTTGATAACATTGTCATATAACGTATAAAGCATGTTTAAAACTTTTTTATTAATGTAATAATATATACTCATAATAATATAAACTTTTTACTCATGAACTTTACTCATAAAATAAAACGCATTTAAAAAAGGGAACTATTTCGATTTGTTCGACATCACTATTTTTACCTTTTCATCGTATAAAATAGAATTGTACACCTTATTATGACACTTATTAAGTACACCACTAAAGTTCTATCTTATTGTTAGTATTACATCCAACAAAAAGCGGTTAAGAATCTGTTAAGAAGATTAACTGCCATGCAAAATAAAAGTTTATATACTACCCAGAAGAAGAGAAACATCAAGAAACATTTTAACTACATTACAGCAACGTTTTAACATTAATGCAATGTAGTTAAAATGTTTCTTGACGTTTCATGCTTACTGGGTAACCCACTCGGCATGTTATGTTGCTGAAATATTGAAATATTCGGAAATGGTGTAGAAATATTTCGTTAACATTTCATTTGTAACTATGCATCTGAAATATTTCAGAAATGTACCTGCATCATGTTTTTTATAATATTGCATTAAGGGGTTATATACAGTTAGGAGCCCGAAAAAGAAGCGATTTTTTAAGAATTTATCCTGGAAAGGCATTTTAATTTAAAAACACAAAATTTTACACACTTATTGTAGTCACTTTTAAGTATAATCTCAAATTTTTTTGCTTAAAAATAATGATTTTTAAGGCCACTATAGCCGACGTCCGGGAGCATCTCGGTGTCTTGCGGTGACCACTCTATCTCTGGACTGAATCATCTGAAATCAAAAAACCAAAAAGATTTTGTTAATATAATATATTATCTAGTATTTAATCGAAGGAATAAGCAAAATATTAATTTTAACAAAAATGGTGGCTTCTTAAACAAACAAAATTTATAGCAAAAATCGAAATTTTTGTTTTAGAAGCCGCCATTTTTTAAAAAATTAATATTTTGCTTATTCCTTCGATTAAATACTAGATAATATATTATATTAACGAAATCTTTTTGGTTTTTTGATTTCAGATGATTCAGTCCAGAGATAGAGTGGTCACCGCAAGACACGTTTTTTTAGAGATGCTCCCGGACGTCGGCTATAGCGGCCGTAAACATCATTATTTTTAAACAAAAAAATTTGAAATTATACTTAAAAGTGACTACAATAAGTGTGTAAAATTTTGTGTTTATAAATTAAAATGCCTTTCCAGGATAAATTCTTAAAAAATCGCTTTTTTTTGCCTCCTAAGTGGATATAACCCCTTAACAATATTTCTGAAATCTTTCAGAAAGTTGTTTACAATATTTGTAAGTTTCTGTAATTTTGCAAAAAAAAATGTAGCAGATGCAATATTTCAGAAATATTTCTAAAACATTATAAAAGTAATATTACGTTTGCATTGCACGAATAATATTTCTGTAACATATATCAAACGCAACATTACATTTAAAATATTTCTGAAAAATTTTTGATAGATTGCGTAGGTAATGAAAAATTAAATTGCAGACAGTGAATTTCTACAATATTGCAGAAGAAATATTGCAGATGTAATGGTTTAGAAACATTTCTGATACATGATAAAACTATTATTATGTTTACATTGCACGCGTTATATTTTTGAATGTTTCACATATACAGACAGACTTTAGAAACTTATAAAAAATTAAATTTATTATTATATAATTATTGCATTTTTTCTCTTTTATTAAGAATTTTCTAATATTTCAAATTTTGTCATATGGCATTTTAATATAAAATATAAAATATTTAATAATATTTAATATAAAATAATATTTGACGGTGACTGGCAGAAAAGATTTATTCGTATATCTGTATTGTTAATATTGTTATGCGATAGCTTTATGCTCACCAAAATAAGCAAGTATAAAGCCTTGTGTACACGATACTAGAAATCGGTTCTAGTCCTCAGTCCGAGAAAAAGTTACTAGAACTCGAATCGTGTACACAGGCAACTCGGATGAATTTCTCAAATAGAAATCTCGTACAGAAAAATGCATCCTGTCCCATTTTTCCCATTTTTGTAAGTTATCAATTCAATTCCATGTTGTCAACGTTATTACTTTTTAAATAGCTAGTCAATGATGGTCAATGTAACGTTGGAAACAAAAATGTATATAACTTTCATAAATCTTTGATAAATAGAAAAAAGAGAATTATATATATACAGGGTGATTCGAAACTATCGTTTGTCTTTAAAATGTCGTATTCCTGACTTAATTTTGAGATGATTTTTTCTTTACCAAAACTTTGTCCGAAGCTTAGTTTTTGAGTTATTACAAGAAATAGTCAGCGAATCACGGAACGAGTACGGAAGGTAGGCAGGGGCGGCGCGACTCACCGTCCGACGCGGGTGATTATGTGGGGTGCTCGCTGCGATCAGTGCTCGGTGCTTGCTACAAGCGATGTACGCGTACACACATTACACACACACACAATTACTCACTCATTCATTCTTACCTTGCAGAGATTTGATGTCTTCATACTGCTGATGAATATTTGCTTCATAACCGTTGATAAATGAGACGTTCCCATGTGCGAGAGACACACCGAGTAATAAGCGAGAAGTTTTTTCTTTGACAAATTTCTTTGACACGTTCACAGATTTACTCACGCACTTGACCGATAAGATTAATAAACAAATCTACCGGTTTATCACTGTTAATTACTACCGATTAACCGTTCGATGACTGAGAATTACTCGAAGAAAGAAACACATTACGCACAATCACATCACAGTAAAAGGAAAACTTCTACTTGATTACATCACAGTAATTAAGTAAAAGTTTTCCTTTTTTAAATTAATTGTATCACGTAATCAACACTTTTACGAATATACTCGCGCACTCGATCAAGAACAATTATAACGGTTAATGCAATTAATTACTACCGATTAATTAATTATTAAAATCACTTTAAGAAAGAAACGCGTTAAATACTTGGTAAACCTGGCGTTAAGGGGATCCACCTCCGATGACCTTGATTTTGACATATATTGACACCCTCCCGAGTAACATGCAAGTGATTTTAGTTGGGATCGCTTTTTGTTAAAAAGTTATAAACAAAAAAAGTTTGGAAAATATAGCATCTATTTTGAGTATTGGAACATATCTTATATTGTGACGTGACAAGTCGCGTCTACTTTCCGGACGGGCTCGGCCGAGGGGAATTCCGGGATGCCTCCTCGTCGTAGCGAGGGGGAGGGGCCGTAGCGTACTGTTAATTAATATTTAAGCTTTAAAGGATTGCCAGGGGTGACTGGAGCCGACTTGTAACGGCCGTGAGCCGCCACGAAGGAGAGCTCGCGGGACCAAGGAAGCGGCCGTGGGACATGGTCGGCGGTCGGGTCGCCCGGACCTCCCCGCATGCGCATTTGAGTACCGCCAGCCATAATCCACTTCGAACTCGGTCGCAACAGCGGCAGGAAAGAACCAAAGGACCCCGGGACGCACCCGAACGAAATGCCACAAAGGCCAGGGTGCTGAGGAGCGGCCCAGGGAAATGCGCAGCCCTGTGACCGCCACTCCAAGGGTCTGCCGGCGAACGGGGTCATGGCCCGGCCAGCCTGACTCACGAAAAGCCGACTCAATCATCGCGGCCCGGACAGCCGGATGAGTTAAAAAGCCCGCGCCGAGACGGAGATAGTTGGAGTGACGCCGCAGGAAAAAGCGGCGCGCGCGAACACGGAAAAAAATGACTTTGCAATAGTAGCTTTTCAGTAGCTGAATCAAACTTAGCTCTAAGAGCTACCACCTTAGTATCATGGTTAAACTCTGGCTATTATAGGAAAAAGTCATTAGCTGCAACGTAAAAAATTATTAGCTAAAATAGAAAGCGTAATTTAGCACAAGCAGCTAAAAAAGTTGCAGCTGTACCTAAATACACCTTACCATGTACAGACATTACGACATTTGTCTGTTGTAGCAAAAATTTGTTGTTATAGTAGCTAAGTCCAAATAACGAATAAATTTAGCTGGGACAGCAACGGTATTAGCCGTCCCTAGAATAAGGACACATCTTAGCTGTCACAGCTAAATTTTAGCTCCTGCTGCTAATCCTTTTTTTCCGTGAAGCAGAGGCGCCGCCGCCCGCGCCGCCGGGGGGAGCGCTAGGATCGGCGATCCGGTTGAGAGACACGCTACAGCGCAGGCGCGGGGAACCGGCGCGGTCCCGGCCGGCCACCTGGGCTGCGTTCGTAAACCTCACCCTACGGGGTAAGGTAAACTTCACGGAGAATAATCACGTGACCGTGTAGAGACATATTTACGTCGGACAACACCTCAAAGTTTACGAACGATCATGGAGTAAAATTGTATCGCGTAATACAAATTTGTTAGAGGTAATTATATTGTCATATTATCTGAATCATTATCTTAGACAGTTATTTATAAAATACAAATTGTGCGACTAAATGAAAAATGTAACATATGAGAATGTATTTGTAATTATATGTTATATATTATTAAAAATTGTTATAATTTTTTTTAATTTAAATTACATTAATGTAAAATTTACGACTGGAAAACATTTGCGAAAAACTTGTATGTACGTTAATATAATAGGCTTCAACAGAAAAAAATAAAATATTCTGAAAATTTTTTAAAATATTCTTTATACTTATAAAACGCTATAAATAACATTAAAACATTATTGTTTAAGTTTATTTTGCAGTAAAATTTATTTAAAGATCGTTATATATATAGTCAACATTGTGAGTCCAGTAATCGCGCATGATTGGTCGTGACGTCATTATTAGCTATTTCGGCGGATAGTTCGCTAGTTTGCAGTAATCCAATATACACATCGTTTTGATTCCGTAATTCCGTTGTTATTAATATAAAAGAAGAAATGTGTGACAGTGGTTTTGTGAAGGCGCAATCAGATAATCTTCCTAAAGTTTCCACAGGAATGATTGCTGATTATTTTATGAATAATGAGTGTTACAATGTGGCCGAATCAAGTGGAGCTAAAATGAAAAGGTAAAATAGTTAATGCTTATTAATAAACCATATTGTTCAAATACGAAAGTAAGTGTAATAGTATTTTACCTAAATTTATTTGATAATAATAATTGTTTACACTTAGAGCGTAACCTTTAAAACCTAACCTACAAAAATAATCAGTAACGCTTGTTCTTTATTGTAGATCAGAACGAGTAAATTATGGTGATTCTGCAGTAGGTTACGTACAACTCAAAAGAGATGGAAATATTTGTAATGTTCAAGGAAAAGTTTGTCCAGAACACAGAGTAAATAGTAAAGCTTACGTTGTGAAGATGCTAGTGGATGAAAGTGATGAAAAAGTAATAGAAATTCAATGTCAAGACTGCGCTGCTTCAGAAGGTATGTATACTCTTATGTAAAGATGTACAAAATATAAATATACTTAAATTTGTAACATTTTTATTCGTTATTTCATTTACATTTTGCTTTACAGGTGGCTGTAAGCATGCCATCGCTTTTCTTATGTGGGTGCATCGCAGAAGTGAAGAGCCAGAACCAACAGCAACTGTATGTTACTGGAAAAAACCCCGGTTAGCTAAAGTTGCAGAAAACGTCAGAAATATAAAAGCGAAGGATATGGTGAAAATTAAATGTCCGAAAGATAATTTAAGTAACTACGATCCAGATGATTTTTATAACTCGTTATTAATAGAATTCCAGTCACACCAATTTGATTGTCAATTGTCTAGACATTGCATCGATCTAAAGGTCAAAAATTCACTATCATTGCATGAAATGTTAGTAACATTTTATACCTCTGATAATTTTACACCTGATGCGGGTAATTTTTTAAAATTTGCTTCTAATATCATGACCTTAGATTTGTGTAATGAAATTGCCGTAAATACGAAAAATCAAAGTGAATGTAATCTCTGGAATGAATTAAGATACGGTAGACTCACTGCTTCTCGACTCCACGAAATGGCATATTGTGGCGTGTCCAATGGTAGCCTTGTTAATCAAGTAATAAATAATACAAAAGTAATGAATACAAAGTCAATGCGAAGAGGGAAAAACTTAGAAAAAAAAGTAATAGAAGTTTTACAAAAAAGACATAAACTAAGTCTGGATTCTTGCGGTTTATTATTAAATCCAGAGTTTCCTGCTATCGCAGCTTCTCCGGATGCTGTAGGAAAAGATTTTGTAGTGGAGATAAAATGCCCAACGACATTAAAAACTGAACGTGCCTATATTACCTCCGATATGAAATTAGGAAATAAATGTTTCGCACAAATTCAATTCCAGATGTTCTTAAGAAAAGTTCAAAAAGGATTATTTTGTATGGCAAAACATAATTTTGAATCAACGCATGAAATTATAATTATATGGATAGATTACGATGAAATTTATGTTAAAAATCTGATACAAAAAGCTATGATCTTTTGGGAAAGCAACATTTTTCCATTAATTCTAAAAACTGTACAAAGTTAGTTATATAAAAATATTGTATATATTGTATATATATTATATGTGTTCACAGATATATTTTTTATAAGTCTTATAAGGAAAAATAACAATAAATTACACTATTAATAGAATTGTTTTTTATTACTTACATACGTTTAATTTTATGATTTATTTTTTAATTACTGTCTAATAATAGGTTCTTGAAGATTTATCAATGCTGCAGCGACTATTATCATATCATCGATAACGTCCAATGTGCGATGGTGAATACTCGAATGAGGTTTAAGTATACTGAATTCCCTTATTCTTCTGATGACCCTTTCTATATGTATGCGAAGACTTGCGATTCTTTTAGTTTCCAACACTTCATTTTTTGAAAGTTTTTTATCGCTCGATACACTTGGTGGCCGTATTAGCACACATTTTTTCTTTTGCAACATGTGATCAATGTGTTTGAATCCTCGATCTGCCATTACAGCACAGCCATCTGGAAGCTTCTGTAAATACTGACTTTTTTCTACTATTGCAGCATCAGTTATTCTTCCACCAAAACCTTCTGATATAAAATTTATGTGGCCATCGGGTGTTGCAGATATTAAATATTTTAATGTATTACATTTTTTGTATTCCGACCAAGTAATACTTTGATGTATCGGGTTGGTTGGTTTTTGAATCTCAATTTCAAGGCAATCTATTATCGATTGCACATTATAATATTTGCCACGAAATTCCCTTGGCAAATTCCTTCGTATTGATATAGCACTAGGCCAGATTATTAATTTTTTTAGATGCAGGGCTAATACTGTTAAAGTCTGGCGAAATATGACACTGGCACTAGTTGCTCCAAGTCCAAAACAGTCACCTAAACGAGAATATGTGTCGCTTAACTTTATCCTCGATAATGTTAAGCATATGTCACGAACGCTAATGTTTGTTTTTTCACATAATAAATTTATAATGAAAAATCCATTAGCTGGAAGTCCAATATATACTTTTGGTTTTTGTTTTATTACGAGTAAATGTCTTTCCAATGCTTCTTTTAAAGAATATTTCTTCTGCAATATCTCATCACTAGTTTCTTCAGAGGGTAAAAATTCCTCGCACATCTCGAGTGTATCATCGAGGGATGTACATGTTGCTTTTGTTGAACTTGACGTACTAACAATATTAGCACTGATGCTTTTCCAAGTTAATGTAGAAATCTGGGCATCTACCATGGTTGGTCTGCAATCAATTTGTTTATCTCGCATATTAATTTTGTCAGTTTGAATCCGTTTGTGACATTGATTAATTTTATCTGTTTGCACTTTTCTATTCTTAAATACTACGGGTTTTATTGGCAATTGAATTTCTTCCACTTCCGGAGATCCAGATTCCAATTCTAAAATATTATGAAACTCCGTTTCTTCGACTTTTTCTTCGGCTATAACGTTGTTTACAGACTCAACTGTGGCTTCAGCTTCATTTTCTTTAAAAACTGCATCATCTACAGCTTGTTTCCTAATTTTTGGAAGAGCTCCTTTTCTCAAGCGAACATTAGCACTTGGATCAAGCAAAATTCGAGTGTAGTTTTCCAAATCCTCCTGCAACTGTCATAAAATAGTTTATATATAATTTGAATTTGTGTGTGTGTGTGTGTGTGTGTGTGTGTGTGTGTGCGTGCGTGCGTGCGTGCGTGCGTGCGTGCGTGCGTGCGTGCGTGCGTGCGTGCGTGCGTGCGTGCGTGCGTGCGTGCGTGCGTGCGTGCGTGCGTGCGTGCGTGCGTGCGTGCGTGCGTGCGTGCGTGCGTGCGTGCGTGCGTGCGTGCGTGCGTGCGTGCGTGCGTGCGTGCGTGCGTGCGTGCGTGCGTGCGTGCGTGCGTGCGTGCGTGCGTGCGTGCGTGCGTGCGTGCGTGCGTGCGTGCGTGCGTGCGTGCGTGCGTGCGTGCGTGCGTGCGTGCGTGCGTGCGTGCGTGCGTGCGTGCGTGCGTGCGTGCGTGCGTGCGTGCGTGCGTGCGTGCGTGCGTGCGTGCGTGCGTGCGTGCGTGCGTGCGTGCGTGCGTGCGTGCGTGCGTGCGTGCGTGCGTGCGTGCGTGCGTGCGTGCGTGCGTGCGTGCGTGCGTGCGTGCGTGCGTGCGTGCGTGCGTGCGTGCGTGCGTGCGTGCGTGCGTGCGTGCGTGCGTGCGTGCGTGCGTGCGTGCGTGCGTGCGTGCGTGCGTGCGTGCGTGCGTGCGTGCGTGCGTGCGTGCGTGCGTGCGTGCGTGCGTGCGTGCGTGCGTGCGTGCGTGCGTGCGTGCGTGCGTGCGTGCGTGCGTGCGTGCGTGCGTGCGTGCGTGCGTGCGTGCGTGCGTGCGTGCGTGCGTGCGTGCGTGCGTGAGTGCGTGAGTGCGCGCGGGTGTGTGAGTATAATATACATACAGTAAATATATAATAACTTACATGAAAATGATCCTCGCAACAGTATAAAGCTGACTGTTGTGAAAATTCTCGCCCATCACCTCTTATAATTTTAATCCACTGTTTTCTTGCTTCGCCTTTTGGCACTGGTAAAAAAATCTTTGTAGGTGTGGTAATTGTCGTATTTCCACACTCGCGGAAAAAACAGGACTTATAACGTCTCTTTTTTCCTTCTGACATCTTATGTATATGACAGATATGACAAATACAGACAGATGACAGATAGTAATTTTGAGGTTAAACATGACGTAAATCAGCACATATGATGGAACAGATGCGGCGACGGGATTGGTTAACTACCGATAGCTCATAATGACGTCATACGACATTTTTGCGCGAAAAAATTCGATTCAAATATGACAATCTTTAATTCATTATTAAAATTATAAATATGCATGACATAATTTTTTTTATATTTTTATTATAACATATATGACCTATATTATTATTTTAAACAATAAAAAAGATATACTGTTGAAGCCCATTTTAATAGTTCCATCAATCTTGTTTACATTATATATATATATATATATATATATATATATATATATATATATATATATGGGCAGATCCATTACTTTTCGACCAAAAGTTGCGGGGGTGGGTCACCGATTTTGATGCCGATTTTTTCCTCGAAAGTACACTAGAAAAGGAGATGATCCTGAAAATTTGAGCCCGATTCGATCAAATCCAGCCGCCGGAGAATTTTTTGAATTTTAAAAAAAGTTAATTTTTCAGTCATTTTCAAAAATTTATATCTCAGCTTCTATATAACTTAGAGACTCGTTTGAGGCCGAATTCTTTTCTGTAAACCCTCTACTTTTAAGGAAAAAATTGGTCATTGGTTTACACTCAAGTCCGGCTTCACGGCGAGCTGCCAACTAAACCACTGTTTTAGAGAAATTTTGCCTATTTTTGAAATGCTGTCATATCTACAGTTTTCGAAGTAGAGGGTTGATCAACAGCTGATATTTTTTGTTCAGGTATACTCTGAAGAAATCTACCCACTTTTTACTTGATTGCTTCTATTTCGTTAAGTTATGGCCATCTAAAGCCGGTCGATTTTCGAAAAATCGCCATTTTCAGATAGCCAGAACTTTTTTCTTTCAACTCGAAATCCTTTGAAATTTTCAGGGAATATACTTCATTATATCCTTAAACAACCCTGAAAATTTCAATTTTGGAATAGAAGTGGTTTCCGAGTTATGAAATTTTTAAAATGTCAACTTTTCGATTTAATATGACATTTTTTGTGGTTTTATCATCAATTTTGTAAATTTAATGTAAATAATTGATATTTTTCGGAAAATATATTCGAAAATAAGGAGCAAAACGGATTGTTTGAGAAAATTGAGGGAAAAAATTAATATTTTTTATTTTGATTTATTTGTTTAAAATTTTTAAAAAGTAAATATTTGTTCATTTCATGACATTTCATTTCATTTTATTTCATTTCATTTCATGACATGATAGTTCTCAAATACTTTGGAAATTTGTATTCAACATATTATTAAAAGAAATGAACAAATATTTACTTTTTAAAAATTTTAAACAAATAAATCAAAATAAAAAATATTAAGTCTACGATGAGTCTCCGCACAGATCGGATGTGATACACTGATACCATAGAAATTTAGTCTATCTTGGTTACCGTCATCTCTGAACACTTATTTGCCACTAAGATGGTTCAGAAATGCATGGCAACTCTCAAATTATGGATTTGCACGGGTCTCCACGGAACTACTATATACGAATTGAGATACGACGAACTTAGAAGAAAACGTTCCTTAGTTTTTAAGTTTGACTTTGTAATTGCGGCAGTTTTATATGCGTGAACTATTCAGTTTTGACCCCGATTATATTTATATTAAGTAATTGTAATGGACAATTTTGAAAAAGTCTAAGTAAAGACGAAACGTCAATTTTATAATTAGATTCATGTGAATAATAATTTTTTTATTAACATCGATTATAATGCTCGTACACCGGTCATATTCCCTACATTAGCCTTGCTTCAAACGAGCGGAAAAGATATTTATTTTTATTGCGAAAAAATATTAATTTTTTCCCTCAATTTTCTCAAACAATCCGTTTTGCTCCTTATTTTCGAATATATTTTCCGAAAAATATCAATTATTTACATTAAATTTACAAAATTGATGATAAAACCACAAAAAATGTCATATTAAATCGAAAAGTTGACATTTTAAAAATTTCATAACTCGGAAACCACTTCTATTCCAAAATTGAAATTTTCAGGGTTGTTTAAGGATATAATGAAGTATATTCCCTGAAAATTTCAAAGGATTTCGAGTTGAAAGAAAAAAGTTCTGGCTATCTGAAAATGGCGATTTTTCGAAAATCGACCGGCTTTAGATGGCCATAACTTAACGAAATAGAAGCAATCAAGTAAAAAGTGGGTAGATTTCTTCAGAGTATACCTGAACAAAAAATATCAGCTGTTGATCAACCCTCTACTTCGAAAACTGTAGATATGACAGCATTTCAAAAATAGGCAAAATTTCTCTAAAACAGTGGTTTAGTTAGCAGCTCGCCGTGAAGCCGGACTTGAGTGTAAACCAATGACCAATTTTTTCCTTAAAAGTAGAGGGTTTACAGAAAAGAATTCGGCCTCAAACGAGTCTCTAAGTTATATAGAAGCTGAGATATAAATTTTTGAAAATGACTGAAAAATTAACTTTTTTTAAAATTCAAAAAATTCTCCGGCGGCCGGATTTGATCGAATCGGGCTCAAATTTTCAGGATCATCTCCTTTTCTAGTGTACTTTCGAGGAAAAAATCGGCATCAAAATCGGTGACCCACCCCCGCAACTTTTGGTCGAAAAGTAATGGATCTGCCCATATATATATATATATAAATGAATATATATATATATATATATATATATATATATATATATATATATATTATTCGCTAGATTCAAGCGTTAATTGAATAATATAGTGAATAATATAGTGAATATATAATAATATTTACAAGTAAATGAGAGAATTATACTAGTTATTATTATTTATATTTATATTGTTTTAATTTAATTTTATAAAATATAAAATACATATTTCATATTGTAGATATAAATAAATAAATATATTTTTTAAAAGATAAAATAAAATATTTTAAACGAAAAATAAGAGTTTTATCCGCCAATATTATTCAACAAAAATTGTGTTTATTTAGATCGACACAATTTGCAAGTATAATTAGTAGGTATAACGTTTTATCACTGCTGTCCAATTTACTTGCTAATTGGGTCGATCTAAATAAACACCATGTTTTGTAAAATATTTTAACTAAGGAAAAACGCCGTCAAACGGTTAAGATTGGATCTTGGTTGCCTAATAATATTATTCGATTGAATTTAACGTATGTACAATTCTTCGTTTTAGCAAATCAACGCGCCATTCTCATACAGTACAGAGCTTGCAGTCACATTGCAGAAACGTTGTTTTAACGTTCCTGTAATGTGACTGCAAGCTTCTGTGCTGTATGGGTTACTTATGGACTTAAAACGTAGTTTCAACTAAAGCAAGAATAGGTAGAATATGTTGCAAAAAATATAATATTTTAATGTTTTTTTAGCAAACCGTTATAAACTGCACGAAAGAAAACATGAATAACGACAGAGAAAAGATTGCTAAAAAAGCAATTATTGTCATGGCAATATCAATGGGAAGGAGTCTTTTGTCCAATTATGAATTATTTGATTCTGATTTATCATCTGACAGTGAAACTGAAATTTTGTTGACACTTTCCTCAAAGAAAAAGAAGAAGAAGGCCCGACGCATCCAAGACTACGTTGAACAAACCATTCATTATTTTACTAACAAACAATTTCAGTCAAACTTTAGAATAACGCGTGAAACTTTTAATTGTTTACTCACTATTATCGGTCCGAAAGTAGAAAATACTAGTGAAACTGGGAGACCAATGGTTCCAGCTGAGAAACAATTATTAGCAATTTATTAAGATTAAAAAAATTGTGTTTGAGACAAAAAAGTTATTTCCTTGAATACTCCTAACTAAATATTTATTTAAAGGAAGTTAATGAATTCTATTATTCTAAAGAAATGATTTTTATTTGGAAAAGAATAAATATTTAAAAAAGAAACTCAGCAATTACAATCAAAAAAACAAATGTTAAAAGTAAAAAAATATTTAATTCACGTAAAATTTTTATTATTAAACTTGAAGAAAGGATACCTAAAATAAAGGAATTATTTACTCAACTTAAATAAATATTGCTTTTAAATCACACAAGTATTTTGTGAAAATATTATATACAAAAAATCAATTTTTTTAACCGAAAAAAAAATAATTTCATGTAAATAAATAAATCTTTAACGTAACAAAAGGAAATATTAAGGAAAGTAAATATTTCGTAATATAAAACAAAATTTGAAGTATTTGAAGTAAGAAAATTTTTTTCTACAACAAACAATTATACACGTTCTTTATTACAGTACATCTTTCTTTACGTTAAATAAACTCATGATATATGTGGTAGTCGGTTGACTGCTACATATATAAATAAATAATAAATAATTGTCATATCTCCATCACTCGAGTGACCGGTGTGATGGAGATGTGTACAAATGCGAGTGATAGACGCTTTCGCCGTGGGGCCTTATATACGGTCTCTGATCGAATTTGACTTACGAGTTTAGCAGCCGCCTAGCGGTGAAAACGCTTATTACATTTATTTAAAAAAGTGCAGTTTTTATTTAACAAAGTTTTTTACTTCAAATAAACAAATAAATACTTTTAATAAATAAATAATTTGTTCCAATTTACAAAATAGTTTTTTTGTATTTTGCTTATTTAAAAAAAAAACAAATATTATTTTAAATACAATTTTTACATTAAAAAAAATGCATTTTTTTCTTTTAAACAAATCACTTATTAGTTTCTATGTTTCAACCTATTAAATCAAATAAATTTTTTTTTAAATAATAAAAGTGCTTGATTTAATAAATCACTTTATGTATTTTAAAAAATATGTCTTTGAATTTAAAACCATCTTTTTAATCATAATAAATATTTCTTAGAATTAAATTAACCACATTCAAAGAAATGTATTTTTTTGTGTTTAATAAATTTTTTTCTCAGTGAATAATATGGCTATTAGCGACGCCAGATTCTTATAGGTATGCTAAAATATATATATTGTTTTTTATTTATACATAATATATGAATTTTCGCTCTTTCTACACTGAAAAAAAAAAATTCTAAAAAAAAGAAAATTTCCTTAATTTTAGTAAATGGCGAGTTTGCATACAACTGTGAACGCATTTTTTTAAAATAAGAAACTGTATGTATTTATTTGAAGAACATAATTCTTTTATAAAGAAAATAATTGATTAATTATAACAAGTATTTACTACAATGCAGTTAATAATTATTGAAATATAATATTTATTTTTTACTAATTAGTAATTTTCTAATTATATTTATTACTTTTAACAAAATACATATTTTTATTAAAAAAGAATTCATAAACTTTAAGAAGTATTTTGTACAATATAGTCAATATTTATAGAGATATGAATCTTATGTTTATAAGTTAACGATTTTCTAATAATATTTATTTAATTTAAAAAAATAATTTTTCTATAAATTATTTTTACTTATAAGTAAAAACTTTAAAAAATTTTTCTAAAACATATACTAAATTGGCGTCCAAGCGCCAAGAGATACCCTTGTAGAGAAGGGATTCTTCCACTTACGGACAGTGGACTCTGTGGAGTCTGTGGTTTTCGTCTTGCAGAGGACCTGCTTATATATTATGGTTGGATATATTTTAAATTTGAGAAACGTTTTCCCATCATACGCCATCTAGCAGCGTCGCGCGTCGTTGCGAACTTATAGGATTCCGTCAAGTTAAAAATGCTCACAAATAAAATATTCTTTTTGTTTTTGTCGAATATATTTACTTTATTTTAGTATATGTTTCCTGAAATGTAATAAATTGCACTAAAGAAATATTTATTTCTTATAAGTACTCTATTTATTATTTTCATAACTTTGGAAACTTGAATTTAAACAAATATTTATTAAAGTGTCATTTCTAAAATTAAAAGATTCTTATTTAGTATTTTAAAAATTCATTTACTACATTTTAATAACTTTTGTACTGTAATATAGTAAACCTGAATTTGATTCAAGTAAATTTTTCAGCAAAAAAAACATTTTTAATTTTAATACTTTAGTTTACTATATTCAAATTGATAAGTTTTATATTTTTAAACGTTTTTATTTAAATTAAGTAAATCTAATTTTAGTAAATATATTTACTAAAAGTAAGCAAATTTTTTTTTCAGTGTACAAAAGAGAGTAATTCTTTGATTATAAGTGTGTATACTGTATATTATTTATTTATTTATTTAAGCTATTACTATTATTTATTAAGTTGAAATTAATTTAAAATTGATGTTCTTTTATATGACAACAGATCGATCGGAGAAAGATTTGATTTAAGCAAATCTACATTGTTTTCCTGCTTTGTTCGAATTACGACAGCTTTAAATGTCATGGCACCTCAAATGATTCATTGGCCAACAGAACAGGAGCTTCCATTGATAAAAGAAAAATTTAAAGCTATGGCTGGAATTGATGGTGTCATAGGTGCTCTCGATGGGACATATGTGCCAATTAAAGCGCCGAAACGTACATAAATCGTAAAATGCAATACGCCATAACGCTGCAAGCAATATGCGATGCCAATTTAAAATTCACAGATTGTTATACGGGATACCCTAGTTCAGTACATGACGCTAGGATTTTTAGAAATTCTGATATTTATCATTCGATACGTCAAAATCCAGAAAAGTATTTTCCACATGATGAATTTATTTTAGCAGATAAAGCATATCCTACTTTGAAGTGGTGTATTACTCCATATATGAATCGAGGAAATTTAAGAAAACAGCAGGAGAAATTTAATACACTACTTTCGCAGACAAGGCAAACAATTGAAAGAGCATTTGCTCTCTTATTTGGCCGATTTAGGCGCCTAAAATATTTGGATATGAACAGAATTGATTTAATACCCGGAACAATACTTGCGTGCTGCATTTTGCATAATATATGTCTAGATTTTGGTGATGATTTAATACGCGAATATGTACAAGAAGGTATGGACGCAATAGTGGAAAATCAACAGGAACAGATTATATACGAGAGTGAAAATGAAAAACGAGTTGGAAATGAACGTCGGGATGCACTGTGTGAGGAATTAAACCGTAATGATGATCGATTATAATATCCTTATGTTTTATTAATTTCATTTTTTTTTAATATTGCGAATTCTTTGGGTATGAAAAATAATATTTAGAAATATATAACGTACTTTTATTAATACATATAAGAAAGTAGGATTATACAGTTAAAAATAATATATACCGGGCTAAAATAATATAAGAAATATGAGATTGTTCCGCCAATGATAATTTACAGAAGGTGTATGTATTAAATCGACTAACAATTGGCAAAAATTTTAATAACTTTACACGACGTTCGGGTCGACCCGAAGCTTGGGTCGAAACGTCGTGTAAAGTTATTAAAATTTTTGCCAATTGTTAGTCGATTTAATACATACACCTTCTGTAAATTATCATTGGCGGAACAATCTCATATTTCTTATATTATTTTAGCCCGGTATATATTATTTTTAACTGTATAATCCTACTTTCTTATATGTATTAATAAAAGTACGTTATATATTTCTAAATATTATTTTTACACCTTTTGAAAAATAATATAGTTTTAATTTCGATCACCCGGGCGATTTTTAGGATTAACGCAGTCTAAAGCATCTTTGGTAAGGTAAACGTCCCAATAGCGGACCATTTAAGACGCCTGGAAAATTAAAATTAAATTTTTATATATATTAACAAATCTTATTTATAAGCGGATACGACGAAACGAAAGCTTGGATTCTCTAGTTTCTGGAAACCATCCAATAATTAGTTCCATCGGTAATAGTTGATTTGATTTTTTCGGAAAATGCGAGAAAAGGAAATGTCCCAGTACCCGACCATCAGTTTTTGGTTATGTCCCGATATTCGGCCACTTGATATGTCCCAGTACTCGACCATTAGTTTTTAGTTATGTTCCAATATCCGACCACTCGATGTCCCTGTTACCAACCAGTCGCAGATGAAAGCAGAGAGACAGCGATTCGAGAGGTTACGTTCACGGTCTTTTTCCAATGTAAACAATCTGCTGACTACATAATAACGAACTCGTCGACGAAGTCAAATTTGTAAAATGTTAGATATCATACTTACTGCGAATAATCGCCTCAGTTTAGCGTAATTTTAAACACACTTTAAGCACACTAGTAAACAATGCCGCGCGTCAATGCTGATCGTTTGTGTCAATTTCCATCAAGGTTATGGCCGCTGAGTTTGTTGCGTCCGGCAATTGGGACATCACCCGATCGCCTGGTTTGTACCAGTATCCAGCCACTTGGTTCGCTACTGGTAACCATA
>JASTWK010001616.1:0-29312 GCA_030770225.1 Temnothorax unifasciatus | reverse complement strand
ATTTTCGGCACACTTGACGCGGAGATAATCCCGTTGATGGGCAATATTGACAAAAGCGAGATGACGGAGGACTGGGTAATCGATCAATGTCATCGACATGACCGAATTCCGGGTGGCTTTTTAGCAACGACGTTGCTCGGAATAGCAACGTAAATCGAGAAGAATCATAGTACTTGTCTCGAAATTTTCGAGAGACATTAGCTGTGCCATAACGGATTTTACAACGAGTATTATAAGTTATAATAATTATACATAATAGTACAAATATTTTATGTCGCAAGTTTTCGATTTTCAATATGTTAAATGTCTAAATATAATTCAATTAAGTATCTCTAGATAAAATATTTCTTAAAATAAAATCTGTTTGAAACTTAAAGTATTTGCAAGGATTAATTCGTGTCAAAAGTTTTTAATTTCTCCGTTAAATTCCGTAATGAAAGACTTAATATCGATTCGAGAAAAAATTAACTTGAACTAAAGCGCGCACTCTTAAAAAGTTTACCATATTATACGTATTATTTGTAAAAATTTTGTTGTAAAATATTGGTTGTAAAAAGAGTTGTAAGGGTCAATTATAAAAATATTTGTGGTGTGTTAAAGTAATAAAAAATAAAAATAAATTTTCTAAAAGCAGATTCTTCAAATAAACGTGAATGAAGGAAGGCGTTATTAGTAAAGCTGCAATAGTACTTATACTTGTAGCCAGCGTATTGAAACTAGCAGAACGATCGAGTGTCCTATTCAAAGGGCTAATATCATATATCAGCATGAAACGAGCAAAGCTGCCAGGTCGCCATGTCGAATCACAGAGAATATTACGCCTTTCACGAGTGATGTGCATTAGCGTGCATTCGTATTAGTGAATTAGAATGTTAGTTTGAAGTTGAGGTTGATGTACCCGCGAATCTCAGCCTGGAAGTTTATGCTGGCAAATTCCGACATAGTCGGATTGTAGTTTGACGTGTCTTATAATTGTATGAGTTCGTGCACTATCAGTAATTAACGTGCAGCGTAACATTGATAATGCACTCAATATAAAAGATTCATGCAAGTTAACTATTAAAATATGTGTTACAAACAAGCACGATATTTTTCTTAGAGAAGATAATAAATATTATACTCTTCAAAATAATAAGTAAAACACAATTATCAATTTAAAACAATATACAAACGATTAAAGACAAAGAGAGAGAGAGATGAGGAGAGAGAGAGAGAGCCGCAAAAATTTTATTTTTTAATGCATTATTGTTTATGTTCCAAAAATAATACAACAAACGTAAACGTTATGAAAAAACTATTCTGTTTTTAAATTTCAAACAAATAGTTGACAATAACAAAAAAATAGCTAGTAGTGAACTGAGCAAATGCGTTTAACCTTGTAAAAAATTTATCTTCATGGTAGATTTATTTCAAGATGATTATTATCGATATATGTAGATTTAAAAGTGTGATCATTTAGCCCTTTCAGTATGACTGATGAATAAAGGATAAACATCGACGCATTGAGTCGTCGATATTGAGGACTATACTGGTTCCATTAAACAATCGAAGGCTTCTCTCACGCCCCACGTTCTCTAGATGCAACCCGTTCCACGATTATAAAAGGAAATGAACCGCGTTTAATTTTGCAATGACCTTGACTCACGTTGGCCTTCTTGGCCACTGTAGACTGGTAACCAACGAATGGACACAGCCGTAATAAAGATGACATATGTATAGTTATACATAAGCGTACTTGGAACGTGCAAACGCTATGACGGAGGGCCATTTGAATAGCAAACATATCACATCTTTTTAAATGATCGTCTATTAAAAGTATTTAAGCAATCGTTTAAATAATCGAGATTACATAACTGAAGCCAGTAGTTTCGAAGACTCGAATAAGGACTCGAACAGTCGATTGCCTTGTAAATATATCTTCAAAAATATTTTTTTTCTATGTAACATCATTGCAAACGCCGAGATATTTTACGAGGTAATTAAAATTACCCCGTACAACAAGCCAATGCATATTGGACGATTAGCCGATCTCACACGTTGTAATTATTTATGAAGAACGGGAAGCCAGACAATTCGCGCGGCGCACTCTAATTAGATCGGATTAAATCTAGCCCGATTATGTTCGTTAGTTGTGGCGAAACCAGTTGGGCGTCTAAACCGATACCGCTGTAAGCTGGAACGGGACCACGCAATGATTCTTGGGACGCAGCCGGGTCGTTTCTCATTAGCCGGCAAAGCTTGAAAGAAAAGAGAAGAAAAGCGGAGATTGATTCTTTCAAGGAGGCTGAGCGCAGACCCTTCGCTTCGTTTGTCGAATAGAGACCTCAGACCTATGACTTGATCGCTAGCTCGTTGTGCGAGGATAAAGAGGCCCCCAGGAAAGGTGCGAGGGTTAGAACGGCCTTTTCAATGCGAAAGGGAAGTGACTTGGGCGTCAGTCCGCACTATTCACTAGCGAGGGACCCTCGTGAAATATAACTACGCAATTGATAGGTATAATTATCGCTTTCAGCATTAAAAGCACGTTAACATTAAGTATCAGTTACTTCATCTAAATTTCGTTTAAATAAAAATATCGTTGCGTACACGTTATAAAAGTAAAATGAATGTTATTAATTAATTGATTTTATTGATAGTATCAAATTCATACTTTTGGCATAAACGCAACGATTGTAATATGCAAAATAATTTCATATATTTGTAAACGTGATCAAATGTTTCGTCGACATTTCACTTTTTTAAATGCATAACGAAAGTGATCTTTGTTATTTCATGATAATTCTACTTTGATGTCTCTTTGTAACACCGTTTACAATTTTACTGTGTATTTTAATCGAAAAGGTATGCAATACTCGAAAAAGTATTGCAAATGCAATTTTATGACGAGCGCTAGATAAATTAATAAATTATTTCTTTAAAGATCTAATAAAAATGACTTCTCACATATCTTTTATATGATATATTCAGACTTCTCTACTCAAAAACACTCTACTCGAAACATCCGATAAATCCGCCGTAACATTTTCTCGTAAAAATTTATTTTTACGAATCCTTACAAATATATACCTTCTTCAATTTTGGTAATAGTTTATTTTTCGTTCGAATGATTATGCAAGTATATGCGTTGTATATTGTCTACAAACAAGACACAAAATCAGGAAATACGTTACAATGTAATATCTGTTGCATGCGTAAGACAAAAATAGAGCTTCGCGCTTCGTGAAATGAATTTCCGTGCAGCGCGGCTTGTACGCCGTGCACGTCGTGCCTTCCTATGCCGTTACCTTCGTACGTGTCGAAGAAATCGTACGAAACCAATGATCTCAACTCCTTATGGATGAAGAAAACGACTTAACCGATATCTTCAAACGATATCTTTATTACTATCGCCGATAGCGTCGCGTAACGTTCAGACTAATGTCTCGATCATGTTCTATGCGAAAACTAAATCCAAACAGTTAATCATATTTCACAGAATTAGAGGCATCCGTATTATTATTGACTCACAAATCAAATATCAAAAAGATTTAACAGCTGTATTTAGTCTAAAATATCAAATATGTATAATATTTTATCGAAAAGTCGATAAAACATCGATAAGATCCAAAATAAAAATGCTATGGCTAATGTAAAATTCATTCATTCGATAAATAATTCAAAAATCATCGAAAACTGTACTCCTCTAAATTCGAGAAACGGTATATCTAGAACTGGGAAATTAATGAGAGACAATGCAACCGTAAATTTATCTCGTTCGCGAGTCTAACATTATTTATTGTTGATGAAGCTTTACGCGCTTCGCGTCCCTGTTCGCCAGTAAACTTTGGTATCCCCGTCGCGCATTGGAGAAACGAGAAACGGAAGATAGTGGCGGCGATGGCGACGACGGTAGTGGTTTTCCGTGGATCGATGACGTTGACCCGACCGGGAAGACTCCGGAGGAAAATGAAACGCCACGATAAGGAAAATACGTATTAGGATACGGAAAAAAGAGAAGCACAAGACACGAATGAAGAATGCAAAGTGCTGCGTGTCAAGTCAACATTTGCGTCTACGTAACGTTAGATCGAATCGCGCGAATGTAGACAATATTCGTGGATTTCCAACTGTATTCTTTTTGTTCCTATGGATTTTTTTGAACAATTCTACACGAGCGGTTCTCTAGATTTTTGACGAAGTATAACTTTCTCGTTAAGCTAACAAAAGCGTGCAAATATTTAAAAAATATGTGCTTCTCTGAAAAACAGATATAACAAAAGAAAAAAGAACGAATACAGAAAGAGGAATAAAAATAATAATTTTTTGTATATATCTTAATGCAAAAATAGTTCCGAGAACGAGTTATGTATGTAATTTAAAGCTAAATTTTTCAGATTTTGTTTTTCTTTATTTGTGGTAAATGTATTGCGCTTTTATGGCGACATATACATATATGCTACGCGTATAAAGCCACCTAATTAAAATTCTGCGAATGTAAAGTACGCTTAATATTAAGTAAAGAATAAAGCGTTTGTTCGCTTAAATCCCTTTGTATTCTGATAATTTTTAAAACATTGTTAATTTCTACTTTATCTCTCGCGAGCCTTACAAGTACCTTCAATGTATTTGTACAAAAGGATCGCCTCTTAATTCGAAAAATCCGTAATTGAGAAGGTGTGTACCTATAGTTACGTTCTACATATACCTGCCGGCACGTATCGGAGTATCGAGTGGGTCGACAGGTGGATCCAGGTATAGGAAAGGCATACGCGCGCGAGAAAACGTGTCCGGCCCAAGGTCGACGGGATGATCTCGCTCCATGAAAAAGAATCATTTCGAATTCCTAACGCGCCGCCTCGTATCCGTCCGGATTGTCGAAATTTACCATCCCGACCGCGACGTCGCGCTCTCGTTTCGGAATTTACTTCGCCCGCCTTCCTCGCCCGGCAATTATAAATAGCTGCATTTTAAATCGCTCGAAATTAAGCTCCTATTGAAAATTTTGCTACATTCATTCGCGTCACATCCACAACGCGCGACATCAGTGTGACTCCATCGCAATTCTGTCGCAACGTTTCAAAATGCACCATTAATGATCGGTTGTTGCAAGTGATAACTATTCAAAGGAAATATCAATTTCATACTATGCATACTGTTTTAATAAATTACTCATATGGATATTTTTATCTCTGCTTTATAAATGTATGACTCGTAACTTTTGAGTTGTAACGTAATTTAAATCGATAAACTGAAAAAAAGAGAAGAGGGGGAGAGGGGGAGAGAGAGAGAGAGAGAGAGAGAGAGAGAGAGAGCGCTTTAAACTCCTCTCTGGATGCTCCAGCAAATAAACGAGTTCATTACAGCCAGTCTTATTAACTGCATGTACGAAGCGAGTAAATACCTGCAGGCGGTAAATAAAACAAAGAAGAGCTTCTTCCAGAAGGGCCCCGGTGCAGTAAGGGATTACCTCCATGGCAGACGTGCACGTATGGCTGCAATTATCGTTATCCTTAATCGAATTCAGCACGTACCATTCTATGTCAATCGTATCGACAGCTCAGTTGCGCGGGAAATATAACGAAGGTTTCTGCGAGAAGCGTGCGCAAGTACAATATGTGTAACAACGACACACGAATTCGAGCAAATTAATTGCGTTTAGAAATACGAGAGACGCGCGAAATAATGAACACACCCGATAACTTATAATTATATATGTATTACAGTGGCACAATTACGAGTTTCCTGCGAAAGCAGCTTTCGCGGCGACTTAGGCTAATGCCGCGCACTTTTGGAGATTATTAAAACTAACCGCATACGCTAAAAGCTGGAGAATCGGCGGAAGAAGTTTTAATTAACCGCGGTCGCGCGCGTATAGAAATAACTCATCTTTGGACTTGGATGTGTCTAACTTTTAAGTTTCTACATGTTTAAAGTCATCTAGCAAGTGTGCAGAGTAGGAGAGAACACGAGAAATAGAGATTTTTCTATCCCGTATAGGCGAACACAGAATTTTCTACCTTTTTTGCTTTCTTTTTCTCTAACAAATATATAATTAATCTTTTTGCTTTATTCCACTTTAATTTATTTATTAAATATTTTGCACTAAGCATGGTATAAGATATTATGACAGTTCAGTTTTGAGTAAGACTTGTAACATCTCAATTAAACTTAAAATCACATATTAAAAGCCACTTAAAATATAACTTTGAACGTGTAATTTTAACATTTATTTATATTTCTGAAACTCTGCAATATGTCAGACACTTTAAAATTTCAGTAACAATAATTACTAAAGTTAATAACTGAAATAAACATTGAAATAATTAAATCTCTTCTTTGTTTTACTTCTCGATATCTATTATTTAGAAAATTCTAAGATGATATTTTGCGTCGTTTTCTCGAAAAGAAATATAAAATCTATAAGCAACGCGCAGCATTGGAACACATGTACGACTTGGAGATTCGAGCAAACGCAGCGAGTGCTCACACATAAACATGCCATATTCTCTCAAGACACCTCGCAGATTTTGAACATACATTGCGAGGATGCCTTTCATTAAAGTGCATAATCTTCAGGCCGACAGACAGCCTCTAGAGATACAAACAGGCAACATGCAAAATCCGGCTTACATATCTGTCGTACATATCGTAGAAAAGGGGAGGAGGGACGAGCGAGATACGCTCGTTAGTACTTCCAGAATATCCGGATATTAGTGGATCGCATTGCTCATTAAATTCGAGGGCCTATCCAATTTATCATACGCTACAAATCAAAACGGTAATTTGCGAGAATAATTTTCCCTTCACGAGAAGCGTGCAAATTCTCGCGGTGACATCAGTTTCCACATTAATTAATAGCAACCTGACTTATTTTTGTACGTGTATATGTACGTACTTAATGTTGTCTGCTAACAGCAAAATGTTATTTTTATACAATTTTACATAGTTTTTATACATAGAATATTAATCTTTTTATAAAACATATATAATGATATACTGTAAATATTGCATTGATAATTTATATATATATATATATAAAGGTTCTGCTCCAAGATATTAGATTAAAGAAAGGTTTTTAAATTAAATAATTTTTTCTATTAAATTATCAATGCATTATTTACAGTCAATTATTATATATTTTTTATAAAAAGATTAATATTCTATGTATAAAAACTATATAAAATTGTATAAAAATAACATTTTGCTGTTTGTAGACAACATTAAGCTTAATCCGTAAGCAATGCTTAGATTTTGTATGATTACATAATTAAATATTAATCAACAGGTTATTTCTATAACATAAAAATAAAAGTAGTTACAAACAAAAAGAATTATTTTTTATTAATACACAAAGATCTCTATCTATATATGTGTATACAAAAGCTTGCGCGTCTTTTAAAGCTTTAAACTCGATAAAAATATGTTCTATAAAGAGATAACTCTCTCTCCCTCTCTCTCTATCTCCCTCTCTAGAAAAAATTCAATTATATTGTGTTCACCAACGTGCGATGGTTTTCTTTTTTTTTATCATACTTTGAAACGTAGAATCTTAAAATTTAAGTTAAAACATTTGATCTATATGCGTGTGTAAAAAAATAAATATAAAAATAATTTTCCTAGCAGTCGATTTCGTTAGAGTTCGGTTAGAGCAAGAGACGACACCATTCCATCCGCGCGTCACAGTAAAATTCGCCTCTCGTTTTATAGGAAGCGGGCGAACTGTTCTGGAATACTATGTTTACTTTAATCCCACACACACACTCGAATGTGGTATATAAAAGCCTTTTATCTATCGTAACTCTCGAACCATATAACGTGTGCGGCTACGGAACCCCGCATGACCGTGTTTATATAAGAGAACACAGAAAATCAACACAAGTTAATCAGGTTGGCCAGGCCGAACACGCAAAAACCCGAAGAGCTAAAAAACGACGGGGGAGGAGATCTTCTCCATAATAATTATCTATACATCAAATACGATATTCTCCGCTACAATCTTTGAACTTCCATTCACCCACCTCCAATATTTCACCCAAAAGCTGATAGCTGATATTAATAACAATGCAACGTTCTTCAAAAAGATATTTGATTATAAAAATAAAAATATGTCAAAAGAGATTCTTTGGGAAAACTATTTAATTAGTCAAAGTTTAGCGATTTAACAATTCTGTTGCAATAATAAAGAAACCTCACAAATTAAAAAAATTTTTTTATCAAAATATTATTAATGTGATTAAATAGAAGTGTTTTTTACTATGAAACTTTTGTATAAAACATTGCACTTTTTGATGTTTCAAATACTTTTCGAAATATTGAGGAAAGCAAAAAGCAAAAGCCGCTCTATGAGAGGTGGTTTCACTCCCTTTATAGAATCGGTTTTTATGCCACAACTAAAAATTTATAAATTTATCTATTTACCTCCCCTACATGTGTAAAGTTTTATCAAAATCAGAATTTTTAGGTTGGCGAGATTCTCTTGTAAGATATTTTCATGTTTTTCTTAAATATACTCTCTAAATCTGAATCAGTGAATAGTCACTGATTCAAATTTAGAGAGTAATCTTATACTATTGTGATACATAAATTTAATCATTCTCGCACGATCTATTTGTCAAGATAAAGTTCTTCGACATTGCTGTACTTTCAAAGACTGATAACCATGCTTTTATAATGCGAAATCTATAGACATGGGATCGTTAACTGAATGGTCCTGAGCGGGAACAAGGGACACAAGGAACACCGAACACGATGACGAGAGCGATATGTGAAATGGAATACTTTACACGGCAATTCGACGGCAATTTGAACGCAATAGCACGCCTATTGCGAGTGCAGCGCAGAACGCGAGACGTGCTGGGCATAACGGACTAACGGACGGACGGCATCGCGGCGCGTTCTCTAATCGGGTCGGTTCGGGGCGAGAGAGGAGAAAGGGTATAGAGAATCGCCGGTTGTGCCGAGGCGGCCACAGCCGGCGCGGGCTAATGTGTTTACAGATCCGCCAATTGTAAACTAAACCGCAATGAGAACGCGCTTCCACCTGCAGCCCGTCAGACTGCCATTGCACCCCGCTGACAACACGGTCAGCGCCGAACGTTTCCACCCTTCCGTCTAGCCTTTTCCCCCTTATGCTTCGCCGCCGAATTCTTCCACTCGGGCAAAAGTGGAAATGCCGCGTTTCGCCCAAAGCAGATTTGTATGCGCCAGAACCGGCCGTTATTCTCGACTTGGATCGAGCAGCGCGCGAATAAACTTTCCCTCGTATATTTACGGCAACCTCGATCTCTCGCCGTTGCGGCGAGATTCTCGTCTCTCGTCTCTCGTTGACGGCTCCACGGAATTTGACGCGATCTTCTTCGTCGGACTCTTCAGCGAAACCTTTCGTGGTAAAAATTCGTCACGAACCGCTTTTGTTACAATTAGCGCGTTTACTACTATCGCGATGCATACAATATGGTATTAAATTGTTCTTGTGAAAGAGAGAGAAGCGCGAGGATTAACCGAACGGAAATGAAAATCCTCCCCCTTCCCCCTCACCCTCCCCCATGCAGCTTTTTTCATCGTCGTTGTATTTTCGTCGTCGCGGAACCGTTGACGAGGCTATCCGCGTGGAAATGGATCTCGTTGGAGCAGCACGTTTCAATGGTTTTAATGCCAGTTGCAGCTGCTAACTTGTACAATGCCCTGGGACAGCGACTGAGAGAACACTCGCTTTGGCACAAACGCTTCGGCCGCAAGTGCAACTTTTCTCTTGAATTTAATTCCGGTCGCTCGACAACCGTCTCCGAAAGCGTCAAGTATCGAAGGATTTCACCGCGCTTTTACCCGACCATTTTGTAGAGGATAATGAACGACGGCGCTTAAACGAACGGCACGGTAAAGAGGTCAGAAATAATTTTAGAAAACGATCAGTCCGGCAATTTGAAAAGGAGCGGAATGCATCTTCGCGGTCCAGTCAGTCCAGTGCGATTCGATGTTCCGACGGTGTCCGCAACGATCTGACAGGCCGGCACCGAGAACGTGGAAAATAAAATCCCTACACTGAGAGAAAAAATTTTTTAAACGAAGTAAATACATTTACTTAAAATTATTGTTTTTGATTGAAGTAAATATTCATTCTATTTAAATAAAAATATCTAATTCTAAGTAAATATGTGTATTGTATTAAATAAATTATTTTAAGTCATTACATTTTCTACATTTAAGTAAAGATTTCATGAAATACAGAATATTATTTATTAAACAAGGTGAACTGTTATTTCAAGATGAGAAATCTAACTTTCTTCACTTTAAAAATTACATCTTAGAAAATGTTTTCTAGAATTAAAATAATAATTTTTTTAGTTGAAAATTATATGCTCTTTGACACTTATATCTTGTTATAAGTAAACATTTTTTCTTTAACAAGAAAATAATTTTTTCTATGTAGTAACATTTTTTTAAGAAAGAGTGTAATATTTAAGATCTATACGCCAAGAAAATAAATATTTAAATCCAATGAAATAATTTCTTAAGAGCCATGTAATAAATCATTTTCTTCAATAAAGTATGACTTTTTTGGGTTATAAAGTTTCCTTTTCTTAATGATAAAATTTTACTTTCTTGAAGAAAATTATTTCTTAGGTGGCTCCTACTAAGGAAATATTTTTTTAAACCAAATAAATATGTTTTTAAAATGTTTTTTTTTATTTAAATAAATATTCATTCAATTTAAATAAAAATGTACGATACCAGAATCAAAATAACAATTTTTTTAGTTGAAATTTATATGCTCTTTGACACTTATATCTTGTTATAAGTAAACATTTATTCATTAACAAGAAAATAATTTTTTTCTATGTAGTATACCTAACCTAACATTTTTTTAAGAAAGAGTGTAATATTTAAGATCTATACGCCAAGAAAATAAATATTTAAATCCAATAAAATAATTTCTTAAGAGCCATGTAATAAATCGTTTTCTTGAATAAAATATGACTTTTGTGGGTTATAATGTTTCCTTTTCTTAATGACAAAATTTTACTTTCTTAAAGAAAATTACTTCTTAGATGGCTTCTACCAAGGAAATATTGTTTAAAATGTATACACTAAAAGATAAATATTTAATGAAAATAAATAAGTTCGTAAGAGCTACCTAAGGAATCATTTTATTGAATAAAGTAAAAATTTTTCGACCAAAGTATTTCTTGCTCATTGAGAAAATTTTACTATATTTAAGATAATTATTCATCAGATAGCTTCTAAGAATTTATTTATTCGGATATAAATATTTTTTTCTAGTGTAC
The DNA here is from genome assembly GCA_030770225.1 of Temnothorax unifasciatus. NCBI lineage: Eukaryota > Metazoa > Arthropoda > Insecta > Hymenoptera > Formicidae > Temnothorax > Temnothorax unifasciatus. Next base: position 18,048 of record JASTWK010001616.1, on the reverse strand, counting down.
TACTTTGAAACAAATTTTTTTATTTTAACAAAATATATACCTCAAGTAATTAAACTCTACCGTTGTAAAAAAAAATTTCTTAATCCAAAAAATAAGTTATAAGTAATAAAAAACCATCTCATGATAATTTTGTAAAGGATAAATTTTTTGTAATAAAATATTTTTTTCTTTGTAGCGTGGAGTCCTATCACATGTGCATATTTGTCTGAACAGTGTGTAACCAATAAACTGCGACGTTTTTTACTTCGAAGAAAATATTTATTTGCGTAAAAGTAATTCATGTCCTTAATAAATATTTACTCACATGAAGAAAACGCGATATTTTAAATCAAATAATATTTTCTTAAAACTGTGAAATAATTTTCTTACATGTAATAAATGCATTTACTTAAAAGTAATAGCCAATTTTAAATAAATATTTGTTTAATTTCAGTTTTTAAATGACTTGAATAAAATTATTTAATTCAAGAAAACCAATTTAGTAATACTGGGATACTTATAAAAGCAAACAAATATTCACTTTTAATAACGAAATATATATTTTGTTTTAATAAATATTTCTTTGACTCAAGCAATTTATCTACGAAAATATTTGTACATAAATAAATATTTTAGGCATATATATTTACTGGGAGGGCTCCGGTTGCCTACAAAACGATTGCCTACAGCTTCGTTTGCACACACAAATTGCACACATTCCCGATAGCACACAAATAAAATGAAAACTTTGGTTTTTGAAAAATTCAATTACAAAATCATTTACTTGATCTGAGAGAATGTTAACTTGAATCAAAGCGTTGGTGTTTGAAAACTAAGAATCTATTTCTTTATAAATGGTGAATAATTATGTACTTGAATCAAAGATACCATTACTTTGGAATTAAAAAATATTCAGTCTTTTATCCAGTAAATAAATTACTTAGTATCGATAAATATGTTTGAACAATATTTACTTAAATGACAGAAATTATTAACTTGGTATCAGAAAATATTTACCTCAAACCAGAAAATACATTAGATATACTTAATATCGATAAATATGTTTAACAAATATTTACTCAATTATTTGCTCAAATCAAAGATTTGGTTTTTTGAAACAATATATTTCTTTATGATCAGTAAACAAATATTTAATGACCACAGAAACCATTCGTTCGACATTAAAAAGTATTTACTTAATGTAAGATAATTTTTGCTTAAATCAAAGTGTTAGCATTTTAAAATTATCAATATACTGTCGCCGGAAGCAAGAATGTCCGTAACTACAACTTAATTTTTATGATAATATTCATGTAAAGTTCAGAAGTTTATCATATACCGAAATCAAGTTCGTTTTCAATTTAAGCCTTAAACGTATATAATCAAAATATATAGATTTTATGGAAAATTTATTGAAAATTTATGGAAAATATAAATATGATTTGATGAAAAATCTTCTGAACTTTACATAAATATTACGAAAAAGTAACAATTTGCAGTAACGGCACTCTTGTTTCTGACGGCAGTAAATATTTACTTGAAACAAAGAAACCATTAATATGGAATTAGAATATTTTATTGTTTCCAAACAGATGAATCTCTTCGTAGGGTAAACCAGCCAGTGAATGAACAAATAAGCGGCGTCTCCTATTCATTAGAGACGTGAAATAAAATTATTATCCGTATCACTTTCAGCATCGATGTAGTTGATTTGATATATCATACTGATTATTTAAAAAAATATTAAAAGTGCTTTCAGAATAAAACATTTAGAAAATAAATAGAAAAGTGACAAAAGGACCGATATACCAGTGAATGAACAGAATTGCCAGTAAATGAACGGCTGCTTACCAGTGAATGAACATGTATTCCATGTAGATATATACCTACTAATGTATATAAATATCTTAATAATTAAAGTTAAATATTATATTTTAACAATCACAGAATGTTATTTTTGCACTGGAATAATACTATAAAGCATAAACCTATGTATCACAAAGCTAATCTAACCTAACCTAACATAACTTTTTTGGTTTCTTTAGGCTGATGGCAGAGAACGAGACGTAAGTGTCGTAGTCGTAGACGTAGGGTAAGGCAGAGAAAAACGTAGTCGTAAGGCTATTGTAGGCAATAGACCTTACGACTACGTTTTTCTCTGCCTTACTCTACGTCCACGACTACGACACTTACGTCTCGTTCTCTGCCATCAGCCTTACTCTTGAGAATAGTTTTAGGTATCTCGAAGACAAACGATATGAAAGAGATACTTATACACACATCTATTATATTATATTTATTGTACATTATTTCTTATACATTATCTCCACTTACGTAGCTAGGGACGTTTTTTTTAATTACAACAATACTCATAAAATTTAAAGGAATATATAGACATAAATAAATAAATATAAATATTGACCAGTTATTTTGCAATTTCACAAAAAAAATTAAGACAAAAATTAAAAATGTCAAGTCAATTTATCTATTACTATCTAGATACTACCTAATTACCAAAATAGAGCCCACATGTTCATTCACTGGGAAAAGGTTAGAAAATCACACCAGTGAATAGACATCATTATATTTAACGTATTTTTTACAAATTTACAGAAAAATGTTTGACAAAATAAAATATTGATTCTATCTTTACTTATATGATGCAATATTTACCTTCAAAAATCAATTATAACGCTTATTCAAACGAAAAATCGCAACCTCTCCAAAATTAACCTCTTATTAGCTTGCACGTCATAAGCATGAAAATATTTCTCTTTAAGTCGGCACTTTGTTTATAACCGTGACATTGATCTCAACACCACCTGTGAATTTTTCTCATAATTTTCATCACAAAATCATTTATCTTCGACCCATAATTTTTTTCATATTTAAAATATAAGTGATTTTGTTCATTTACTGGGCCCCGTTCATTCACTGGCTGGTTCACCCTATTATGATTTAAATAAAAACGTCGGCTTTTTTAAAGTAATATATTATTTCTACTCTTTCTACTCTTGTCACAAATGTATAGATTGTTATGATAGATACCACAAGCGTACGATTAGCTCAGCGTTAGCGTGTTAGGTTGCGACCCCGAACATCTTAGGTTCAAATCCCGTCGATGCGTTCTCAAAAATTGTAAATAAATGCGTAATTTTAATTAATTGTAATTAAAATTGAAAATATATACGAAACAATAAATACAAATTACACACTATAAAATATTTAAAAAAAATAAAAACTATTTGAAAATTAAATCGAAATGGTTTTGTATTCTCAAGTAAATATTTATTTTCTTTAGGTTAATATTTATTTGATTTAAGAAATGCAGATCTTGAATATTTTAATATAAAAACAATATTTATTTAGTTTCAATTATGATTTTGTTTTTCGAAATTGTGAATTTTTTATTTCTAATAAAATATATTCTTAATCTTCTGTTTATGATTTCTTGATGCAATAAAATATTTTTTAACTATGAATATCATTCTTGATCTCAAAGAAATATTTATTTTATTTTATTAATTATTTTGCTTTTCGAAATTATGCATTTCTTTCTAATGAAAGATATTTATTAATCTTCTGTTTATGATTTCCTTGATTCAATAAAATATTTGCTTAAACTATAAATATCATTCTTGATCTCAAAGAAATATTTATTTTAATTTATTAATTATTTTGTTTTTCGAAATTATGCATTTCTTTCTAATGAAAGATATTTATTAATCTTCTGTTTATGATTTCCTTGATTCAATAAAATATTTGCTTAAACTATGAATATCATTTTTGATTTTAAAGAAATATTTATTTTAATTTATTAATTATTTTGTTTTTCGAAATTACGCATTTTTTTCTAATAAAAGATATTTCCTAATCTTCTGTTTATGATTTTCTTGATGCAATAAAATATTTGCTTCAACTACGAATATCATTTTTGATTTTAAAGAAATATTTATTTTATTTTATTAATTATTTTGTTTTTCGAAATTATGCATTTCTTTCTAATAAAAGATATTTTTTAATTTCCTGTTTATAGTTTTTTATTTTAAAAAAATATTTATTAAAAATTTGTATATTGTTTCCAGGATGAAGAAAATATTTCTTCCGTTACAGTTATTGTTAGTTTTGTCGTATATAAATATTTACTTAATTTATTTAAATAAGTACTTAAATTAAGAAAATGTATGCATTTAATTTAAGTAAATATGTCATTGGTACCCACCAAATGAATAATTTTCTTGAATTAAGTAATATTTTTTTGGATCAAAAAATTTTTTTTCTCAGTGTACGAAATTCTAATTAGAATCCGGCACGCGTAGGTACAGTCGGTCTCGTTACATTGAGTATTCGAAGAGTACGAACCAAAGTTTCAATTTCAGTCTCCAACTCGCTTCGTTCGACATCGTCGTTGTGTTACAGGAGCAGTTTGAAACTCATTCACTGTAGCCGTAGCCGGTCCGCCGAGTACGATTCGCGAACATTTTCCTTGGAAAACCGATTCACGGAGACGCATGAATTAATGAGGAAGAACAAATATCGCTACGATTATCGGCGACGCTTTAACACCGGTGAATTATATCGTTCCCGGTAAACAAGATAATAATCGTTTGCCAACGATGCAAATGTAGACGTTTCGAACAAATCCATCAACAAATGATAAAAATAATAACAAATATACATAATCAAATTTAGATTTTTAACGAAAAGTATAAGCTTTGTTTTAACGTATCTCTTGTGTTAATGTATCAACTCTTGACTCTCGCAAGCAGTACAGTGATACATCGTCGAATAAAATTTTACGTAATCTCATGTATTCTCTGGATACACGAAATCTCACTCTCAGAACACCAAATAGAAATCAACGAAGCGAGCAGGTAGACGACCGAAATTTTCGTGTCCGCGCGCAGCGGCGGCGTCCGCGGGACCGGACGCCGCAAGTAGTACGTTCTAATTTCTTCGCCGCGGCTGCAGTATTTTCTGTTTACACCGACTGCTTCTACGCGATGTGCCGCAAAATCGATATGTTCATGCCACTCCCTAGCAAAATACGGAGTCGGAATATCCCTCCGGTGCAGCGACGACACGTCGCGTTCACGCGACCGCGCTAAATGCAATCTGCCAATAATAAGGCATAACAGTGCGGCTCTCGCGTAACCTATAACAGCGTGTATCATAATAAATGGAGATCTTAGATTTATGTGCGGCTGTACAAACGTGCTTCGTCGTGAAATATACAATCGAACGTACATTGTCTTCTCATTACTATTTTTCTTCGCTGAACAAATACGTTACCAGCAAAAAGTCTTGTTCTTTCTCGCCGAAACTTTATATTTTTAAGATAAAGCTAGCACATTTTCAATATTTAAAAAAGAATATTACAAAAAGATAGATGTATTGAATAATTAGAGATATACTTCATAATTCTCTCTTTCGCCTACGATCAAATAAATAAAATGATCAGATCATATAACGAACACGTTATTAAAAAGGAGATATACGACGTATGCGATGTGAATCATTCTAAGTAGACGGTTTAATTTTAAAATTATATCGAATCATTAATTCACTTTGAAGTGTCCGTTATTAACAAGCATGTAAAATCTTTTAGTCTCGCGCAATTCATTGCGATTGGAGGACGGGCAAGGTTTGCTCCGATTTAGAGCGTATGCGTTATTGATCCGGACGCGAGTATATGGGACGTCCTCTTTGACAAACGCTACGTGGACATAAAACTATGTCCACGTTTCCTCCTCGCGTTTAATAACGCAAAATATGATCTTTGAAAACATTACGACTAGATGAGAAGATTGAGATAGATGATCTTTCTCGTTACTTTATTGCAAGCATCTGAGCAAAATGTACCCGCTAAAAAAGCATAGCTGCTTCTTGTGATGCATATATTTAACCTGTGGAGAATGGGAAGCCTATTTTTAGGCTCCACGGAGGTCACTTATTTTTCGTAGTACCTACAACACTTTGCCATATATATGGAAGTTATAAATAAAAATCATAAAAAGTCATGGCCCGTCCTCTAAAAGTTAATCTATAATTTTCTTGCATCTCTCTACATTCCAGTGCAGACCCCGATTTATCAAATAATACATCATTAACAATGCTGTTAGTTCAATTAATCGATAAATCAATAGTATTTTATTGATTACGATGGCGAATAAAATTAAATAAGCTTATAAATAATTACAAGTTCGCTTTAAAGCTTTCATCTCGGCTAAATTGAGGTCATTTATATAATTAATTAGTGTAACATTAACATTTTATATCAATTTAAGCTAAAAATTCATATGGAATAAACTTGTGCTGTCAATATTTACATGCGTTATACTTATCCTAAAAGCGTATTAATTTTTTATCAACATAAATCTAAAAGATTGCTTCAGTAAAAATAGCTTTATAACAAATGTAAATAGTAAAAAGACTTCGAGATTATTCAATACTTAACGAAATAACTAACAAGCTTTACTATCCAAGTTTCACTATCCACGGGAATTCTTGATATTTACCAATCATTTTCTTAAGACTAGGGGATCGTGAATCATTGTTTACCAAAACGCGGTATTAACTCAGCTACATAGAAAAGAATACTACTCCAATTTACGATATTGACAATAGAATTATCTTTTATAAAAGAGATTGCTACAAATGTTTTTTCTCAAAAATTCAACTGAAATAAATATTAACGGTTATAATATTAACGTTAATTTTTATTGATTATATAAGTAAATAGTAAAAGTATTACGATTCTATGATTAATATACATGTATTAGTTGCACTGAAATTTTTTCGGGAAAAAAAAAAGATGAGATTTAAATAGTAAGCAGTTTTTAGAGATATAATAAATAATGCGGAAATATATCCTACACTGACAATGAGTTACGTTGCCTTATTTACGCAAACGTGTGTAAACCGTCATCGTCAATCACGCCGATAAATGGAGGCTGTCACTGAATAAAATTCTATAGCGCTCGTCATTCTCAATCGCTCACAGTCACGATTAGTGCCAATTACGCACAATTCGCACGGACATACGATATAGAGAAAGACGATTAATGGAAAGCAGTGCGGACGATGTGAGCGCGCGACGTTCGCCATCGCGGCGAGTTTCAGACGTTCATGTAATCGCGCGCCGTGCCGCAAACACGGACACAACTTGCTTGACGCGGCCGACGCAGCACAAGAGTTACGGGTAAACGGCGAAAACGACCGTCCGTTTTGTCACGGGAGACAAACGGCCTGGAGGAAAAGCGCGAGCGGAGCGCGCTAGCACGCGCGGAGCTACGTCGCGTCGTCGGAATAACGATGTCGAGATTGCGCCGAGCGATGCGCGTCCCGGGCTTTTGTAGCTTGTCGTTATCGCGACGCGAGTCAAGCACCGGCGCTTTCATTTCGACCCGATCGATCGACGATGTAATGAGATTACAAGTAATGCGACGTTGTAAGGTAACAAAAGCGAAGGATCTCAACTTCGAGATTGCCCGATCGTCCGATTACTCGGACGTTGAATCGTGAAATGCGAATAATAACTTATATCTAACAACGTTAGATATAAGTTAGAATTAGAAATTATCGTCACGCTCGGTTGCGATATATCCAACCAGAAATTGAAATTAAAATTAAATTCATGAGGTACTTATAATAAAGTTGATTAGTCTTTCATTAACGAAAGAGTAATACTGACAATAATGGAATCACTTCGCAGTCTATTTGTGAATCGGTGATGAGATAATACGATATAAGTTACATCAATCATTGTTTATACACGCGTGACTTTTTATAAATCGCATTTTGTTTATCCAGTTGCATTTCATATATCGCCTGAATAAATGATGAATATGAGAGAGAGAAAGAGAGAAAGGGGGCAAGTACTATTATGTAGATAAAGATTTTGCTCTTGGCGTTCACCGTGTCACCGCACAACTCTTCGTGACATGAACATTCATGGTCTTACGTGAAAAATGAGGTGAGGACACGGGTCATAGACATAAGACCTGTAAGAGAAGAAATCGTATATCGCGACCTACATTCGTACTTTTTGCACCAACAAGGCGCAAAGAATAGCGCGCGCATGTTCTCTCTCTGTTTCTCGAATTTATTTTATCTCTTGAATTTATTTCGTGCTTGTAAGAGAGGACGCAAACAGCAACCGCTCAACCTCTATATACGTTTTGCTTTCCACTGAAGAGAGGAAAAAAAAGAGTGTCGCCACCCCTGAATGCAAGGCGGTCTCGCGAAGGGAATATCGAACGGCATCGCCGAAGACAGCCATTGCCAAAACTCTTCGAGCAAACAGGCCCTCGAGGAGACGGAGGGAGTTCGGAAATACGCAGCAAGTTGATTTCGTTTCAAAATTTACCAGGCGAAGGGAAGAACGCGTGAAAAGCCCGATGTCTCCCTCAATATTTCGCGTATTACGTTATCTCTACCGGAAAAAATTATTCCTTTTTGCTTTTAAATGTTACCGTCTTCATGCAAAATATTTTCGCATGAATTGTAAGTCGAAAAAGTTTACGTCAGTAACTTTGAAATAAAGTTTGAAAAGCAGAAACGAGAGCAAGCTGTATTTTTTATGTATGTATAAGTTATACGAATGAAAAAATTTCATAAGAGATAAAGAAACTTGTAAATTTTCTTTCGTTATATATTACTTCATACACGATTTTTAGTAAACATTCTCATAATTATAAAAATTCTATCGCGATGTGGTTTTGAGTAATTACCGTTTGATTTCCAAAGTGCTGTCAAATATGTTTATCCGAGTCATTCATCCTTATGATTCTGTTAATTTAATATATAAGTTGTAACGCAATTGCATATTGAATGTTAGATAATCCTACTTAACCGTAAAATGTATGGCAAAAATATGAATCGTAATATTATTCACGAAGGACACTGTTTTTGCATCTATTACATCCTTTACTCATAATTTTTCGTGATTACGCTGCTTGTAATGGGCGGAATTGTTAATTTGTAATATTATTATTTAAACGAAAGTGCATGCTGCGATGCGCTGGGTAACAACATATTCAAATTAAACTCGGGTATGTTTGCACGCGCGTATCTCGCATGGCCAGAGAGTTACGCGAAACACAATTCCTTGCGCCATAAATAGGATATATAGGCCGAGTAATCTAATTAATTAGATGAGATATGTGTAACAACGTCACATTTCGTACAAATGTTCCCCCGGTTTCAGTTACGTACGTTGCGTAACGCAAGCAACTGTTGAAATGTATATACACAGTTACATTTTGCACCATCTATTCTTGAATCTACCAGGAGATCGAAGTTACTTTTTGTATTAGAGAGCAAAATATTTACTATATTCTATATATACTATAACATAGATTTTATGCGCATATTACATTCTATGTTAATATTTGTGTTAATGATTTGTGGAGATAATTCTGATAAAAAAATTAATGCAATATGAATAAATATTTACATTATGATGTAAAAAATGCATATTTTACAAAAATATATAAAATATGTATTACAAAATACATACATATATATTGTATTGCATTGTATATATATTCTATTCTTGTCTGATATCTTCCAGGCTTACTTCTCCTGCCTCTCGGATTCCCTCGTTGTGCTGTCACAATGCTCATTCGCGAAAATGCGGTTAATTACGATTGCGCGCGCACTAATTACCAGAATACGATGATGGCCGGACGCTTTAAATGACATTCTCGACATTCGTCGCATCACGCAACGCGGATTTTGCTACATCGTGACGAATAGAATGTATTCGACGAAAGAAATACGATTGCACAAAGCTGCTTTACGATATTTCTTTATTGAGAGCTTTCTGAGACCGATTATCCTCAGCTAATCAGATACTTCGCGGTTGCATCTCGTATTGATATCGTGCGATACAATTAACGAAGTTGAGTTAATGGCTATTTCAAACGCGGTAAACCGCCAAAAATACATACATATGTAACCAAAAGTATTGCGTGTTCAATATATTTCCAGCGCATGAATCCTGTGAAATACGCGAAATTATATTAACGAAAAATATGTCATGGGTTTCTATTACTCGACTCACTTGATCTAACAATTAATCTGTTATTTCATGCTGTGTACGCGAAAATTATACTCAAATTGACAAAAAGTTCAAAGCGCGATGAAAAATATATCCGAATTTAAGTATCCATTAAAAATTATCATAATTATCGCAATACATAAACGCAAGATGATAACTTATCATTTTCATCCCCTACGACTTTAATTCCTACTTCAAAGAAATAAATCGAGCGAAATAATACCTCAATAAACAGGCGTCGAACTTTGATACGAAGTTTACATGACGTTAATTGCTGGAATTAATCAATTCAGTGGGTTGATAATCGCTAATTGTTCGCAGGGAACGTTTCGCATTTCGAACAGGACGACACGCGAAGCAAGCTCGGCGATGCTACCTGCCCGCTCGAGTCTCACTGTACGGATGGTAGCGCGGCGACCTTGTGTAAACAGCGCGCTGTACGCCGCAATAACAAACATCAAGGCCGAACGTCAACAGAGAATTATACATTGTCTCGAAATATTCAACACTTTATAAAATACAATCACACTGATATACATATGTATATTCTATTCGATCGAATGTCACATTGATATTGCAATATTATCATGCCGCGTTGTCTTAAAAAAAACAACAATATCGTAATAAAGAATAGTATTTTATAATTTTTAATTTTAATGTTTTAAAAATCTATTCTTAGACTTTAAAACATGTTTTTCATAAAATAATCCTCATCCTTATCTTAGACCCGCTTCGGAAGAATGTTACAAGATTCAAAATCAATTATGCATGTACGTATAATCTTTGCTTAAGAATCGATTATTTCGCAAGAATAAACTCAAGCTGTATTTTAAGATAAATTTCACGCGAGTTCCTTAATTGAATCGCGATTGCAAATCTGGTATAACGAGGTATATTCATAATTACATTTAAAAAATGCAGCTAAAAATTTGAAATGTGATATTTATTTATTTATTAAATCATATCGTATCTCAAAATTTCAGCTGCATTTACGGATCTAAGATAAATAAGAATATTAATCTGTAAATATATAATTTTCCTTTATTTTATTCATTTTTATCTATTGTACATTTTATCTGTTTTTATTTTTGTGTTTTTCGCTTTTAATCTTTAATATTTAACGATTGCTTTTTACAATTATTTATCAAAAAATTTTACCGAAGTACACGATTTAAAGCGATTAATATTTTTACTTGAAAAAATTTTTCCAAAGCACTTTTTAAACATTCGTTTGCGTTTAAAACAAATATTTACATATTTTAAATAATGTAATGTTTGCAATTTATTTTATTTTAAAATATAAATCTTTAAATCATAACAACGATTAATATTGTTTAACACAAGAATATAATATCGTCATTTCATCAGAAATTCATGCACTCAAGAGCTGGCATGGCATCTACATACATCAACTTCCGAAAGTCGCTAAGTAACGAAACGTTGACGCGCATATCCCTCCCGTCGATGAGCAAACATATTGGTTGTATATAAATCACAAAAGTTTCAGGATTATGGTTCAACGCTCTCGCGAGTCAGGCAAAGACAACGGGAAGAGTCTTGCGGAATTATCGTTCTCGCGCGCGCAAATCTCTCGCTAAATTTTCAACGAGCTCGTTGAAAGACGCTGTCGCGTTCACAAAGGGTAAGTATTGAAACGAAATATATTTCCGTGCCGTTGTTTGGCGAAGAGATAGAAAAAATATACAGGAAGCGTCGCGATAGAGTGAAACTCGCCTCTAACAGGGAGGAAAAGCTAAAAGTTTCGGAGGCACGTACCGTCGCCATCGGTCTGCGGGGATGGTAGCAAAAGAAGCGTGGAACGCGAACGAGAGGGGGAAAAAGAACTCGACCGGATGGGGACCGGTGGGGCCACGAGGACGTGGAAGAAAGAGGGTGAGATAGAGCAGAATGGAGATCTAACCCATATCGGAGTAGTGGTAGTACTCGTTCTCGTTGTCGCCGGTCGTCGTCGAAGCGAAAGCGTTCGATGAAAAAGTCGTTCGTCGGCGCCCGCCAGTCTGGCCAATATTTTACTATCCAGCGGCATCGTCCCGGTTCCGCCCCCCTTCCAATCCGTCTCGTTGCATCTCTGTCCCTCCCCCCGTGCCAACATTATCCGCAGCTTCCTCTTCGCTGGGCAAAAGAAACGACGGAGGAGATAGAGGCGGAGGGTGGAAGAGACTGAAGGGAGAAAGAGCGAAAAGAGCAGGACGAAAGGATGGTGACGGAATGGTCCGCGGCCGACGAATATGTTCCATCATCTGGATCGTGCACAAATATCCAGGGGAACCGAATGATCCGCGCAACGTCGCGATAAAAAGGGGGGAAACTTTTGCCGTTGCCGCCACTTTAATCTCCAGTCTCCGTACATGGAGACGAAAGATAAGGGTCGAGTCGTGACGTTCTACGCTCGAGGTTCTCACACGTGAAAACACACGTAAGAAATATTGATTTCTGTTACGAGATCTCGCAAGTTTCCTAATCGCCATGACTCGGCGTTGAGACTTCGGCGTTAGATACTGAATCGTTTACATATGTCTGGGGTATACGTTACTGTATTTATCGTCATTATACCTGCGGTCGTTGCTTGAGTAGAGAATTTACTCGAGCTTTACGATAAGATACGTATATATCTATCGCCTTCTCATGGTGCAGCAGGTTTTATCGATGTCAATATTATATTGCACAACGGATCTTGATTTACTTACGTAACAAACTCTTCGAGTTTCTGAGTTGAACTGAAGTATCAAAGTATCAATAGTTTCCGAGTTATGAGTAATTGGAACTGAAAAAGCGAACCGAGTTACACTGAAACGCAATAAGACAGCGAGGAGCATTGTCTGTTTAACTTGAAATAAATTTTACTTCTCCAGAATCGTTATCCCTGACTGGCAAAATATGTTTAATGTGTCTAATATAAGGAATTCATAATTTACAAAATAATAATAGGAATCTTCCCTCAAGAGAAATAGATGACTATATATACGACAAATACGTGAAATAATGTTTTATTAAAATTAAGGTCGGGGTTTCTAAGAAAGCATTCGTCGACATAGATATATATATACAGTAAGTTAAAATAGCTAGAATAGAGGTAGAACGTAATTTCGGATAACGAGATTTACGGCACACAACGCTGCATTATTCGAATTTATACGTCAGTCATTGTTAATTAAGAGTAGTTAATTAAGAGCGCGGATAATGTCATGGTGCGGTAACCAGACATTCCGTGGTGCTTTTCAACTTCGCGGCGGGTAGAAGCGAGATAAGATTTTCGCGCTCGGCAGGGAAGCGGGGAAGCCTTGCAAATAGGTATAGGAAATTTATTCGCGGGTAACTCGAAACTTTGTTTCTAAAATCAATTATACGACGGAAAACTGCTTAAACGACGAAGGTCGATCGAAGTCGCGACTTCAAGATCTTCCCTCATTTTATACGATCCGATTGTGGCACATGCTTCCGGAATTCCGGAAAAAGTCATCTTCGCCTCCCGAAAGAGCCTCTTCTCCAAGAGGGAAAGTTTCGGGGAAACTGCGCCGATTCTCCGCAGCATACGAGATTACAACGACAGGATAAAACTTGTGCGCAGTTTCTCAATCGTTCGGCAAGATCAAACCTGCAAAGTAGGTCCAAGGGGATGATAATGGTTACCGCGTAGCGATAGCCCTTTGGGATTAATTTCGCAATCGGTTATTTTACTGTGCCGTCGGTCTTGCACGAATTATCTCGATCGTATATCTTAAAAGTTATAAAGCACAGTGGAGGAATGGAAATAAAAAAATTATTTTTTTCTCAATAAAAAAGCAGTTAAAGATGACCATTATGATATTCGTGTGTACGATTAAAAGAAGAAGACATAATTTAGCTGTTCATAAAAAGAATTCTTTTAACAATAAATAAAAATTTTGAAAATATCCAAGCATTTGTATTTTACAATTATAAATAGATATAATTACATATTTTTGTCATATATTGTTATACACATGCGTCATATAAAAGTCGAAAAAAAAATTACATTACTGACATCATATTCATTAAATACCATACGCGTGTTAGTATGTAATTGCGATCTCTTTAAAATACCTGAAAAACATTTTGTAGTGAAAAAGTGATGAGTATTAATACGAGTCGCTCAGTCGCGCATAAATCTTTCAGAATATTATAAATTTTAATGAGATGCAAATGCAAGCTGATGCGTTAAATTTAGCAAAATTTCTGAAAAACTGGAACAAACGGCACAATTTACAACGACACGAAATCATCTGGGTCGAACTCGCGAAAAGTAGGGTATAACTCCAAGAAACGCGAAATAGATGCGCAAACAGCCAATACGGTTTAACCCCTTAAGCCAGTAATCGATATTCCTGGCGATCAATGCCGCTCTCATACTCGACCGTGGGTCGTCCGCGATAGGAGGAGCCGCGTTTGGAAAATTGGAAAACTATCGGTTGCCCGACGGGGCGAATCACTACGAAGACAAAGGGCCGACGAAACTTGGGCTACGGAAAATGCCTTTGCCAATTTAGAGGTTGTCAGCCCGCTGAAGGACGGCGGCAAATAAAGCCAGATATGCGCCTGACACTTGGAAATTTCGAGTGCCGTGAGCACGAGACGAGAGGCAGAATCCCTTTATGAACTTTCTAACGTACTTCGACGCATACTTTTATGAAATGCGACGTGAGGATGTGATGCGGAAATAGTCGAAAATAGTCTGGCTGCGGAAAAAAGCTTTTCACGATCCTTTCGATGGCTTTACCTAGCTGTGAGTCACCGATTGTGAATAATTATATAGAAAATCAAGAAACTTGAGAAATGTAGAGCAGCAGTAATAGAAAGTTTATTTATAATCCCACAAGTTCCCCATAAATGGCAATTATAGGATTAATTATCAGCTATTATAAATGTTCGAAACAATGGTTACAAATATCCAGATAAAAGAAATAAAATGTAATATAAAATAAGGAAGAGAAATAGTATAAAGTATTCAAGCACGATGACGAAATTGGTAGTGACATAATCTTATAGGAATTATTAGATGATTTATTAATGAATGACAGTTTTCTGACTCATCAAATCCCAATATAGAAAATTCCAATCAGATGAAAATATCTCGTCGTAAGCGTGAGCGTAGCTTTATTATAGATTTTCTATAATAAAGAACTCTAACGTGATTGGAAAATCGGAAAACTGAACAAGATGCAAATCCATCTCGTTTTAAGAAGAAAAAAAAATAATATATTTAAAATTCTAAAAAACTGCAAACTATTCTCCTATATCCGTATAATGTAATACCACTCTAGAAAAATCTTTTTAAGAAAAGATACCCTCAAAAGCATTAAAAATAAAACAGCAATCACAAAATTTTAAATAGAATAACAGAAAAGTAATTTAAAATGTTGTACGATTTAATATAAATGGCTTACACAGACTCGTTGATTGGAATATCAATATTAAGCAACATTGCTGTAATATTTGAACAGTGTTTAAAACCAATTAAAATTCATCCTCCGAGATAACTAGGGTAAAGTGCATATTTCGGATCAGATTCTAATTCGGATCAGCAAATTTGAAATGCCTCTCTAGCCGACTGTACCTATCATATGTGGAATTTTTTCACTAATTGTCTATAAGGGATAGCTATTATAGACAATAGCGAAAAAAAATCCACATGTGATAAATACAGTCAGCTATATAAAGAGACATTTCAAATATGCTGACCCGAATTAGGATCTGATCCGAAATATGTACTTTACCCTACCGTATTAATTCCGTTTTGTTATGAGTGCACAGATCTGTATCATTCTCAGTGATTCACGATTAGAGCATCGCAGTTACATCCCGGTAAAAGCTTTTACCACAATGTCGCACCTAAGTGCAAAAATGTATGACGCGATGTGCTGCGCCTGGTGTGCTCTCTTGCCTACAATAAACAATAAACTCGCCGAGCGAAGGTACCGCGGAGTGCACGATCGTAAGGCGAATGGATGTGACACGGCGAGAGTTGGCAAATGTTGCCTAGTCGAGGTGTCAGTCGACATTCCCCGACATTCCTACCACCTGCCGTATTCGAGGCGATTGCTTCAACCTGTCTCTGCTTGCATTGCAACCGGTATGTAACGGCGGTATTCCATAATCCGCGATTCCGCGACGTCAACCGAAGAGAAGCCGACAATTTGACATTCGCAAAAACGTAACGAAGGCAAGAAAGAGATTGACATTGCTAAATAAAACCTTTGCAGAACGACTTGTTAATGCAGAAAAATGTCAAAGTCAGCGTTTACGTGACGTTCCCTTTGTTTGGCAGAAACACGCAAAGATGACAAGCGATATAAGACGGAATGAAATTTAGATTATTATATCTGTATTGAATAAATATATAAAAAAATACACTGTTAAATGAATAAAAGTATTATAAATCTATGACGTGAAATACGTGATATACGTGTAATAATTATATACAGGTGTCGAACAATACCAGCAGAAAATATTTAAAACGTCGTAAGTATATTTTTTATGATGGAATTTCTTCTCAGGTTTTATATCGCGTTGCCATTACTAAAATTATATAGCATATTTCATCCGCTACATTAACGTCAAAAATATTCTATATCGCCTGAACTTGTGCTTCAGTAAATATCGATGGAAAAACAACGAAGACGGGGAAACTCGCGAAGTAGTATAGTTTCTACATCGCGGTAACTGCCGGTTCGAGAGAACTCGAGCGAATTTCGAAACGCGGTAAACGTGACTTCAAACCGGTCTAACCGAATTTTGAGTTAGGATTAACCCGATGCACTCGATTGGAAAATTATAGATACCACACACGCTTCGAGAACGAACATCACGTACGGAAGCGAGCGGCCAATTTCGAAACGTCGATGTCGATGTTACTGCCGCGATAAGGAATACGGGCAGACGATCGAAAAACCGACGAAATTGTCGCGGTCATCGCCAAGTTTCTCAATTACAGAAACGAACGAGACGACTCCACGAAATATTTCGCGATGTGGAAAACGAATTCAGTCGCGGCGATCTTAACTTTGTGCCGTAAACCGCAGCTCAGGCAGGATCTGCGAAAACGGGAGAGAAATCGCCGCGAATTTATCCGCGGGTGTGTTTGTCTCGCGTCACGTGATATCCGTGATATCGAAGGGAAAATGGGAATTCCACCGTTCCGCGAGTACCCGATCGAAAATCACAACTTTACGTCGAAAACATTGCCTCGCGCTACGTTCCATCGCGGAGAACTGTCAACGCGCGGTGAAAAGTGCAAGCTACAAACAACTGCGTTGTACTATCGACACCGCGGTGGTATAAAAAAACATTTAAATCTCTCTCTCTCTCTCTCTCTCTCTCTCTCTCTCTCTCGCAATAAAATAAATTCTTTTGTCTCGCCATCGCGGCCTGTCGCCCGACCGAGTCCTCGGATGCAGTCATATCGATACGCGGAGCATCGATCGCGTTCGGGGAAAGCTATATGCATCAACGACGTGATTTATGCGACCGTACGATTTATGCTGTGTACATTCCGTATTCTAAAATATAATTCTCTGCACAAACAGTTCGTGCACGGTATGAAAGATTACGATGTATTTCCATGTAAATTTAATTTAATCCGACATTTCCGCAGCAACGTTATCAAACCCGATGCGCGAGCGCATGCATGTTGGATTAAGCATGTAATGATATCTTAGTAATATTTGAAATGTCCCAAATTTGCATTAATTCGCAAAATACGAAAGGTATACATATAAAATAATAAATATAAAATATAGAGATGTACAAAAAGGCGGATATAGATATAAAATATGAAAATTATATCCTTTTATATTCGTCTCGATATTCGTTTAGGCCCTAAGCAGAATGGCTGTCTTGGCAGTGTTTTATGCCTTAAGTCTTTTGTCTTATGTAACGCACACAATCTGTCAGTATTGTGCGTTAACATAAGACAAAGACTTAAGGCATAAAACACTGCCAAGACCAGCCATTCTGCTTAGGCCCTTAGT
>JASTWK010001615.1:0-29325 GCA_030770225.1 Temnothorax unifasciatus | reverse complement strand
AAGACATGAATTCATAAATAAATCAGTTAGGTTATTAACAGTCACTTCACAGAGAAGAATGTAATGTCAATCAAGGTCTTTCTGAAAACTCATTAATCAACTGGAATATTCGAGAATACAAGTTAACCAACAAATACTCGTTATTATGTTATTACCAATACGTATGACCTTGAACATTTATAAGCAAGCTTAACGAAAATGAAATGACTGTTAATAAGAAATGTCACAACGTAAATGTAATCAATATGAGTAATTGATGCATCGGTCGCAGAAATTATTTATCTGAAATATGACGTTGAACGAATATCTATTCACGAGAATTAATTTTGAGATACGTTATGTTTACGTAAACCGTCGTAAAAAGCTTAAAGTATATCTGGAATCGTAACGCAAGTAATTAGAAACTAAATATGTACAGGAGATATTTACAATGCTTTATAATTAGCAATTCAACCGATTTCCGTAATAAGGAGCGAGTACATCTTAGACGAGAGACTAGTTATTTGTATAAGTATTCGTACAAGAAAAACATAGAAGACGTGTAATGAAAACATATAAGAAAACGTTAAAGTTTCGCGTGGTTGCAACCGATATTAACGACGTTTTACTTTGAGTACTTAAAGGCAATAATCCCGGTATTTCAAGCACAGGATTATATCGTGGGATGATGCCAAGCAATCAACAGCTAGGCGACTGTGTATCTCAGTATCCCAGTAAAAAGGAAACCTCCTGAATGTACTGCAATCAGAGAGCGCATATAACTACACATGTAGCACTCTTAATTTGCTCTGTGATTGTTGCCCAGAACATCAAGAGTTACCTTATAGCCAGACCGTTTAGGAAACTGGCGGAACAGTGAAAGCCCAGCAAGCGATCACAGATCATTCCTCCTTCCGAATCAAGACATACAAATGGGCGAATCCCCGAAATAGCGACGTCCTTCATCAAGACATACAAATGGGCGAATCCCCGAAAATGGCGACGTCCTTCCTTCTTACTAATTCGTCCTTCCTTCCATCTCCGTGGTCGTCCTTTTCAATATTCCTAGCCTCGTAATGAGATCGTCGCGCCTTCGTACAAGCTGCAAATATCGACGGCAGTCTCAGAATTTCGGATGACGAAATATACAGCAGGCGACTCAGGGTAGCTCGGACACGTCTGACCACGACGACGAATGATGTATAATAATTGCCGATCACTTCGTCTCTCTCTCTCGCACGCACGCACTCCGAGAAGACCCGGAAATCGCTTATTACTATGTCGCTATGCGACCGCGCCGCTACTCTCGCAATGTTCGCATGCTCGTTACTACGGGCTTACGTCGACCTCTACAGAAATCGTATCGAATCGGTTGACGCTTCAAAATTGCCATAGATGGCAGCACATTGTTTCGAGGGATTTCAACGCGGCAATTTAAACAAATTGATTTGGATTCTATTTTTACAAACATAATGGAGATTATTATGAGGAAATTATATAAAATGTTTACTTTATATGTAAAAATTATATTGCCTCGTACCATCACTTAGATTGTGACCGGAACAACGAATGAATTTCATTGAAATATCTTTGTAGCCACTTACTTTGGCTGAAATTACGGTCGCCACTGTATTTTTAGCAGAAATACAGAAAGCCGGTGGCCCAAGTCCTTCCTTCAGCAAGATGGCTGCCGTCTTCTACGCAGCGAACGTGTCTGTGCCTGTCGGCCACGCCCTTGTTATGCTCGACGTAATATACGGTGGATAGGAACTTGCGAGGCGCACAAAAATAACACACACGGATTACTTTTAATATAATATAATAAAAGATTTAATAAATCCGGTGTACAGGAAGTATCTCAGCCGCGTACAAAAGATTATATCTAACGGCGGGTTTGTCACGACTTGTCGTCGGAATGCCGCGATGGAATTCGGCCGTGAATACCCGTTTACACGGCGTACACGATCTCTCACTCGAGATATTTATCACGCTACTATCGCTAGCGGTCAACGGGATAAGTTCCACGGGCTCGGTTGTTAATGCGTAACGTCGTTTACGAAACGTGTTGACGCGCCGATGTCTCGCGAAGAACTGTCCGGGAGGAACGGGGTGTGGCTTTCCCCTTTGATGGTCGCGCAGGCGCAGTGCCTCTCTTTTGGGCGTGTTAAGCAATCCGGCGCGCGTCAACAGATACGGCCCAATCGCGTCGAACTACGGTCTTGGGCGACAGCGATCCCCTGGATCACGGCTGTCTGAGCCGATCTTTCGGCTCAGCTCCTGAGAACTGCAAAAAATTCCTGTCACCTTATTGGACGGCGGGCATCGGCCTTGACTTCTGCATGACGGATGTCAGCCGTCGCAATGCATCTCGCGACGTGTCACTCGGATTATATTCGAGTGACCTTCAAAAGGTCATTAGACGAACCAGGATTCCTCAGGTAAGTACCCGTGGTTCGAACTAACTAATTTCTAATCCTTTCTTTTATTTTCAGGTACCGGACTCCCAACGGATTGTCTCGCCCAGTCATTGGACGGTAAGTATAAGGTAAGTAATGAAAATCGCGGAGAATCTTATAAATCTACCGCGCGCATGTAATGTCGCTTAAAACTTAATTAATTCGACAGGAATAAACTAAATTTACCATAATAAAATGCAATTAACGCGTTTACGACGCTTCTCACTATTCTCAAGCCGCGCTCGATTCTGATTGGTCGGTCGCTCGCGT
This sequence comes from Temnothorax unifasciatus, assembly GCA_030770225.1. Lineage (NCBI taxonomy): Eukaryota > Metazoa > Arthropoda > Insecta > Hymenoptera > Formicidae > Temnothorax > Temnothorax unifasciatus. The sequence continues at coordinate 26,620 of JASTWK010001615.1, read as the reverse complement.
AAGGTGAGCAAAAGTTGCTCCTTTCGACTGAAGGTCTTCAAATTCAAAATAAATTAAGAAATGAATGTTATTAATAATATCTCGCCGGGATTTCATCCTATTGGCTGTCACTGTCGACTAGATAGACTCTATGAATGAATCTACTTCAAACATTTAAAGATTAATATAAAATAGCCTGGGTCGCTTCCCATTGGCTGCAACTCATGCGTAATCGCTGAATTAACCGGAAATAATCAAAATACGTAAAATCATATAAATGAATGTAAAATTGCTTTTCGCGTGACCGAATCGGTTGGAACTCGCGTCCTTTTCTTCGGAATCGCGGAATATCTCGAAATAAACTTAATCTATATCGCGAATCACTCGTGGGTCGATATCGCTTTCTAAAATTAACAAATACATTGTGTATAGTGTGAATAGTGTAATAATCGTGTTAATGTCGGGAAATGCTGTTATCAGCGGAAGAAAATTATGACTGTTACTACTAAATATTCCTTGAACTTCATGGTGCCCGATTGGCTCTGTAAATTGCGTATAAGCTGAAAAGTATCAAAAGTACGAAAATGATAAAAGTATCGTTAATATTGTTGTTTTGAGTTTCTCTTGGATCCATTATAGTGAATATATTATAAACATGGTGTAAATTATAAGAATCGCAAATACAATGAGAACTGTTATTATTACTAAAATCGCTATCTGTTCAATGACTCTATTTGTTATGTCAACTGAATGTTGCTGCTCTAACGGCGTGTTGGCCTTCGAATGGCTCATCTCGAATGTTAATTATTATAAATTGTATGTTTTCCCGTTTTAGGATGTGTGGGATTTGTGAAAGGTAAGTGTTTCGTTTCCTATATGTTTTCTTATGTACTACGCTCTGCGTATATTATTATTATAAAATCTTACCTCTAAGTAGTCGATAAAATATCGCAATATCGAAAGGATAAAATCATATGTGTCTCGCACAATAAATCAAACTATCACTTGTCAAATCAAACTGAATAAAAGAATCTCGCAATGTAAGACTTCTAAAACATAATCAGATATAAAACTCTAAAATAAATATTGTCTTTGGTTTGCTACACAGGGATGATTTTGTCTGTTATGGGTGGGATGCCCCTGCTGCTGCGTCTGGCTGTTCCGTCACCCTTGGCTCCTCGTCGGTCGGTTCCTCTGGCCCTGGCTGATCGGTAGCGGGCAACAGCCCTCCGTGCTGGATCACCTCCTCTACCTGCGCCTCTGGGACCTCCTGGTACAGCTCGTGCTGCGTTAAGCCTTCCTCGACGAAGATCTCTACCTGTCCTATGGTCAGGCCTGCCGATTGGTCGGCCCGTTTCGCCTGCTCATCCATGCCTGGAACTGCCGCTGGTACCACGGTCTCGTCCATTGGCTGGTGAGTGTCCCTGCATGCAGATTGAACCGAGCTGAAGCGGCGGCTTTAGCCGTCGACTTCAAGATCACTTGCCAATATGTTTAATAATTCTTGTGCCCGTACATGTTTCTTTTTTTCAAGAGGACAAACTTGTAGTATATTTTGGAAAAATTGAGGCCATTTACTAATATAGCATCATCTACTGTACACAATTCTAAATTTTTAAAATCTTGCAGTATCAATTTCCAACTCAATGGATGATACAAAATCGGCCATTTCTTAAATATTTCTGAAAGTGTCTTGCTATTATCTCTTCTGATATCACTCAAACGATAGGAAGATGTACTCTTCCAATGACTTAGAACCATACTCCATGGTTCTTGATTAGTTTCTAACCACTTAATACTGTTTTCTAATACTTCATCTGTTACTAGAAATAAAAACATACAATGCACATAATGATTGAAAAATAAATAAATATCTAAATGCTTACACTCATTAACTTACATAATTCGTTGTCTTGATCAGTAGAACTTGTATTATCTGAAAGTATACGCTTACTTTGACGTATTTATTACGATATTTGTCTACGAGCTTTCCTCGTACAGGAACAGATTTTTTGTTTCGAGAATTTTTTTTAGATATTAGCGGAACATAATACAGAGATGCAGTCTCAGATGGAAATAATTCTGCAATACCTCGTGCAAGACTTAGGAAGTCATGTTATCAATTGGACTGTAATAAAAAAAATAGTGTTAAAATATTTTATATAATTATTTATTGTAATAATAAGATAATTAATCTGTCAAGGTTTATAAGGATAATAAAGCAAAACAAAGGATAACAAAGCAAAATATAATTATTTATTTGTAATTAATGTATTTATTTGTATTATTGATATTTTTATTTAAGTGAGTAATTAAAATTTTGTTCCACGACTCTACAAGTGCGTTGTGATACTAAACAATCAATGTCAAAAAACGTAAACTAAATTTGAATTATTGACTAAACAAATAAGAAGACAAATCACACAAATACATAATATAAAAATACAATAATTAAAACATAAATAATAACTATAAATTACTTTTGTTATCCCTTTATGAAATTATTAGAATGTAAGATTTCACCATGAACAACATTTACCCTTGAACAACATTTATAAGATGCGATACTATTAATTCCACAAGAATATTTCGGGAATGCTTTAAAAGCGTTTTAGTTTGTAAATAATTTTTTAGTATCAAGCGGCCTTGCTCATTTACATTTAATATTTCGCGAATAGTAGGCCGCTGAAGTTTTTTATAAGTTTGTTTCCCAACTTTTAAAGCGCTACAATTATTTGTATCCTCCGAGTCAGAAGTTGAAGTTGAGTTTACTGTATCTGTACTATTGTGGTCATCCTGTAATTATTTATAAAGTAAAATGTATAAAATAAATGTTAAATGAAGTGAAATAAAATATGATTCTTTTATAAATTTTAATAAAAACAAAATTTTGTAATATATATTTGCAATTATAAGGAAGAATTAGCATGTGCTTTTAAAATCAAACTTAAAATATGGTAATTATATTGTGGAATACTATAGTACATTTTACAAAGTTACATAATGTAGCATTTAAATTAATATAAAAACATAATTATATTTATTCAATATTTTGACACAAAATACTAAACACTAATAAAATAAATATTTTTTGAAATAACTTATATGTATATTCAATGATACTTATCTCGTTTTAGTCAAATAAAATTAAAATTAAAATTGCAGAAGTTTATTATGTATAATGATTTAGTTGAAGAAAATAAATGTTTTGACAGTGATGCTTTTGTTAAATAACGTATACTCTTTTATCTTATCCCAGTCAGAAATGTAACCTTGATTCAAGGTTGATTCAACGTTGATATGGTTGACAGCTGGTTGAGTCGATAAGAAAGTCGATATTCTTACAATATCGGTCACTCCATGTCAGGAGTAGTGTCGATTCAAGGTTGATTCAACGTCGAAATGATTAATATCACTATATTTTAATGTGCGCCAGTGATGCAAGTTCTAGCCCTCTAGCACCCACGGTGCTCTTGGAGTGGGGGAACGCCACTACAAGCGCGCGCCGTGTCCGTGTGCTCGGCTCTGCTCGGGTGACCCGAGCATAGCCGAGCGCGGGGCGCACACGGTCTTTGACTATATAACCATGGACTGCCAGTTATCTATCCTCACAATGCTTCGATGTGTAAAAGACATAAAACGCGCCCCCATCGTCTAGGTGGCAGAAAATCGAAACATTAAGTGAGATCCCGATGGTAAAAGATGAGGAAAGAGAGAGACAGAATAAGTCGTTCATCGCTGTTTTATCAACATTTAGAAGATTGCTAGAATATGTATTTAAAAAATTAATACAAATAAAGACTAAATTAATTTTATATATGTATATATACATATACAATGTATATATAATACTTACGCAGGTAGTCCTGTTAATATATTCCCATTATAAAATTAGAAGTGATTAAATTAAGAACAAAATAAATACAGAATGTTAAACGATATATTTTATTATCAAATAAACTATATAAGATATATATAAAAATATCAAAAGACACGATATAGTGTCTCGCGCCAAGTATATAAAAAATATTATTGTTGTAGACAATAATATATAATCGATACAGATATTTAAACAGTTTTCTCAATATTAGAAGAAGAAAGATCATTAATATGATATAAAATATATGTAAGATATATTTATGCGAGATGATATCAATCAATCTTTCAACCTTATATATATAATGGCCCAGGCAGTACCTACTTCGCCTATACGGCCATAAACACGTGAGGGATTAGTAATCTTTTGAATTTTTCAAACGTAGTAATCTGTTAAAAACGTATTATTAATTCATGCGGATCTTTAATCCTTAACTTTTCTTTTTAAAGAAAGTTCACCTCTTAAGCAGTCACGGAGTCACGCGTCATCAGGAGATGATATTACTGTTTATAGAAAATATCGGATTATATATATTCTACTTACTGAGAATAGCGATTAGGTTGACAGCTTGAGAAAAAATAAAAATTATAGCAACGGATCTCATGTGTAGTATGTATGAAACTACATAATTTATATATAATATTATAACCAATGGTTATATAGTCAAAGGTAATAATATTGGCAAAGATTATTGCCCGCTGAAAATGACGGCTTTTGTTAAATTACGTCTTATTAAGTTTTTTTGCTCGCTAATGGTAATTACTTTACCTTCGTAAAACAATTTAATTTCGAAATAAAATATTATTATTAGTTTAATTAAAATATATTTATGGTTTTCTAATATATCTAAATCCTTAATATGATCGTTAAAATTTAAAAATAAATTATCACAATTTAAATTTTGGAAAGTATCGTATACCATTTTAGGAATAATATTCCTCATTTTTAATTTATCTTCTAATTTAAACAAATTAAAAATTTTGTCGCAAACTGTAACTATTTTATATGTGTCAATTCTGGGATATCTTAAAAAGCCGAAGCTCTTTCTTTTAATGAATTCGGAGTTAAATTCATCACATTCATTTAAAAGCTGGAAACATGTACAACATTTCAACTTTTTTAAAATTTTTAACTCAACAAAGCCTGCAATGTATGATACAGCGTGGTGTAAACTGTAAGAAATATTTTCAAGAGGAATGTCATCCACGACTACATTACGATCGTCTTCCACAATGTCCAAAGCTTCATATGTCGTACATAATTTCTTTGCCGACGATGACACCGTTAAAATACTCGTATTGTCGAGCGCAATACAATTTGCCTGTGCTGATGATTTAACTTCGTTATGGTGTAGTAACCGTTTGTATGCCGATAGAAATTGCATGCAATTGGGTTTATTGTTGTAGCCTCCCATAGATCGTATAGACGAGAAAAAAATCTCTAAATGGTCTTGAGATAACTTGTATGACAGTATGTATTTTAAGTAACCAGTCTCTACATACTCATGAAACATTTTTTTAAAATTGTTCATGTTTACTATGAACCCAAGGAACCCAGTTTTTACTTTTGTTGTCGTTATTGAAGGTCCATTTATTTCTAACTTTAAGTTTGAAAAATAGTCTATGGCTTCTTCAAAAAAATCTAAAATTTTTGCGGCGGTACTTACACTCAATGGTTTTTTAAAATGATTCGAAAATTTACTTCTCGAATTTAGACAATCGAATACATTATTACACATTCGGCAAAATTTGGCAATTGCAGCGCAGCCTAGAAAGTCAGGGTGTTTATCATGTAGCAGTTGCTCTAATGCTATTGCACAACTTTCACTGAGCATTTGAGCAGCTAGTTTAACATTCATTTTATTTTTCCTCCACTGTAAATGTTTGTTGTTAATTTTATTCGCTAAATGTGTAACGATGCGCCCCTCACACCAAGGCATCGTTCCCGGCTACCATCCGCCGGATGCCGCCCGACCTTCCGTCGGGCGAGGACAGGGCGCGGTGCGCCCACCTTTTTTAAACATTCGAAACGCACCGTGTGCGCGGGAAACCGCCGCACCGGTGCCTTCCCGCGCGACGCCAACGAGCGCCGACGGGGGGAGCACGGATCGCGCCGCTCCCGCCGCCGCGCGGCGCGCCTGACGATCGGCCTCCCTTCCCGCCGAGCACGCCGCACCGAGCGGCGTATATAAACCGAAGCGCTCGACGAGACGGGACCTTTTTGCTCCGACTTTCCGACCGAAAACCTATCCGGAACTCCTAGGGCGACACGCAAACCGAGGTCCAGAGTGTGGGTCTCGAGTGAGTGTTCTCAAGTGTCCCCGAACACCCTCCTCCGTCCCGACGATTACGGCCAAACGCGGTCGAGCGTGCTCAGCCCCGCAGAGAGGGTTCTCACGACCGTAACGCCGGGACACCGCCATCCTGAACAACCGCGCGCCCCGCCTGAACGAGGTGCACATGCACCCGCGACCGTTGCATACGCCGGCGACGAGATTACCGTTGTAGTAGACCGCGAGCCACGATGTAGCATACCGCGATCCACCTTGTATTATACCGCGATCCCGTCTCTGTACCGCGTTCCGTTCTTACCGTTGCACTATTCCGTTCGTACCGTTGTATTATACCGCGAGCCACATTGTATTATACCGCGATCCCGTCTCTGTACCGCGTTCCGTTCTTACATTAGCCCGTTCGTACCGTTGTATTATACCGCGATCCACATTATACCGCGATCCACGAACTGCTGTACCGAGTCTGTATGTACCACCGCATCGCGAGAGAATATAATAAACGATATCTGTATATTGCGAATTGAGTATTGTCTCTGGGCCTATTATCGAACCCCTGATCCAGAAATCCCGTCCGCGTTCGATAAAGTCAGGCCGTTACATGGCGCCCGAACAGGGACCGTTTTGATCTGTTCCGAGAGACAGTAATCAAGGCGCATCATGCCGAAGGCGTGGATATACGCGTTATCAAAGAGCCAGCTCATCGTAGAACTCGAGCGGCTCGAATTAGACCCCGACGGCTCGGTCGACGAGTTACGCCGACGCTTAAGCGCTTACGTGACCGAGCACCCGGAAACGGTGCAATCCACCGCCGCCGGGGGCGGACAGACACCGGCCGCACCCACGATTGTAGTCCCAGCAGAAACCCTCCGCGTGCAGGCCCCCGACACGCGTCCGCCAGCGTCACCAAACGTACCGTTCTACACGCCGCTGCCATTCGACCCTTTTCGTGCGACCGCGAATGACCGCCCCCACGAAACCCCCGCGCAGGTCATGGACCAGATACGGAAATGGGGGTGCCATTTCGACGGCAAAGACCCCGTGGCTTTCCTCGAGCGGCTCGAAGAACTGAAAAGCGCGTACTAATATTCCGGCGCGCAATTGCTACTGGGGCTCCCGGAGATGTTTAAAAGCGACGCCCTGCTGTGGTGCCGGAACAACCGAGCTGGCTGGCGAGGGTGGGAAGATTTCTGCGCCGACTTCCGCGAGTACTACCTGCCGCGCCGGTACCGCGCCAAGCTGGTTCGCGAGATACAAACGCGCCTGCAAAAACCGGACGAACCGTGCGACCGCACCCTTCCACGGCCACGCGCCACCCGCCGATGGGATCCCCCCGTATCGTCCTTCGTCGTGTCGAAGCCACGGACCGCGGGACGGTACCGCAAATGGCGGTGACCGGTGTACCGGCCGAGCCGATACCGCGTGCAGAAGTCACGCCCGTGGCCGTTCCGGCAGCATTGCCGGCGCTGCCGCTAATGTCGGCGTTGAGCGTACCCGCTCTAGCGCCAACGCCACCGCCCCACCTCGAGGATATGATCGAGGCGATGGGGTACGGAAGACCGATCGGGCCGGAGGAGCAGCCCTCCGATGATTTCGATAGCCCGTCGAGCGGAGGCGAGGAGGACGAGGCCTGGAGGCCGTAGATGGAGAGGGCTAGGAGCCACCGGGGACGCGACACGCGCGACAGTCGTCGCAATATATTAATTTTATTTTACACACAAGGACATTTTATTTTCAGTTACCAGTAGTGTTTAACCGTCCCCGTATTATTATCTCTTTAGTTTAACATTATAGAGTAAGGCCTGGAATAAGTTACGCGCCCATGAGGCAATGATTCGACTAAGCCTACCAGGCTAGTTATAGGTTAAGGATTGTTTCTACCGTCGACCGAGCGGACATTTTCGTTCATTTCCTTTTTGGTTCGCCCGCAGGGCTATGTTTCGTTTAACGCGCAGCGCTCGGCGACGTAACGCGCGAGAATCCGGCGAACCGCAACAATCTCCAGGAAAAGGGCCGGGTAGAGGGACCGCAGGGACCCGGTACACACAACCGCAGGGTCGGCGCCACGACCCAGACACCGTTGTAAGAAGGAAGCATTTTCCCCAGGAACAGAGGGGCGGAACGAGTCCGCACAAACCTGGTATACAAGGCTGCAGGGTCGGCGCCGTTGTCCGAGTACCATTGCGAGAGGGGGACGTCTTCCCCAGGAGCAAAGGCTCGAAACGTTACCGCACGAGCCTGGTACGCGCAGCCATAAGGTGGACGTCGTCACCCAAACACCAATTCGGGACAGGAGCGTCTTCTCCGGGGACAAAACCCAGAGGCGCCATCGCGCGAACCTGGGACACGCGCCCAGAGGGTCGGCGCCATCGGCGGACCAAGGGTTCAAACTGCGAACGCCGGCCACGGGAACAACGGCAGGGAGGAGCCTCGACGAGACCTGGGAGAACATCCTACGGGGTCGGCGCCATTGGCCGACCACACCAACATCACGCGGACATCATCCCCTGGGAGTCGACACGAAATCGGCCCTAGGAGGGTCCCAGAGGAGGGGCGCAGGGGTCGGCGCCATCGGCGTCACGAAAAATCCGCACCGTGGAAACCTGGTGCAGCGGTGCCAAGGGAGGAGCAGTCCCACGGCGCGATTCTGGTGGAAATTTCCACGCAGAAACATCGAGAAGGAGGTCACGGTAAACAAGTGTGACGATCACGCGGCGAACAATGGGCGAGAGTGCGAAAACACGCAAAAACTATCGGTGAAAGTTGCGACGTCAGAGCGAGCGGCGAAAACAAGTCGGTAGTGGGGGTAACTGGCGTTAGTGGGGAGCCAGCGAGAGACAGGCAACTCGAGGCAGTCTCTCGAGTATCGCGAAGGCGAGCGGACGTGTCTACCGTGTCGTATAATACCATCGCGGACATAGAGTCACGCGAATACAACGATAGATAACGAACATTGCTTTTCGAAATACATAACAATCGGGAACTCCCGCGTAATTGCGCGTTAAATACTCACTTAACGATAGTGAGCGGTAACTAATTACCATCGACTTACATGTTATCGCGACATAGTGCGAATCAATTGTAAACCAAAGTGTAGTAGGGTGCTGACGATCTGGGAATAAAGAATTATTATCTTTGAAATAAAATCTCAATATTAATTATTGATTCACTATACTTACCTTCGACTTACCTTGTCCGTCGGCGATGATCCATCAATGTCCAGCGGAAGTCCAGCAGCGACGATGATCCATCCGGGGCAGGAACCTGAAACAGAAGAACAGTATTAGTAGATAATTAGCATAATTATTGAGACGCGGGGTGATCCGGTATGCGATAAGGCGAAGATCCGGGGAACTCGTGCAGCGGAGATGATCCATCCTGGAAGTCCACCTGAAACAGAAAAGGGAGATTATTAATACACGAGCGAGACTCGTCCTTAACCTTCTCGGTTATTAGAGGTCAAACCGAGTGGCGACCGTAAGATAGGAGACTAAAACTACGCGTAGCGAGCCTCCAGATGTACCGTCCGGTTACAACCGTACCGGAAGTTCGCAACGGATATGCTGACGATGATGCGACGGGCCACCGGGTTCACAGAAGAGGAGCAAATCGACGCGATCTACGATAATATGCACCCGCGTTATCAAATGTACATCCGTCGCGACACCGTAACGCGCACGCGAGACATACTACGCCTGGCGGAGGAATTCGAACACATCGAAGAGCAGACGCGCGCCCGACAAACCGCCGCCCCGCAGCCCGCGGTCGCCGCCGCAGCACACGACCGCCGCGAGTGTTGCTGGCGGTGCAAACAGAGAGGGCACACCCGGTTCGACTGCCGCCGACCTCCGCGCCGATTCTGCTCCCAATGCGGCAGGGATGGCGTCTTCACTAAGGATTGCCATCCGCCGCCGGGAAATGCCGTTCGGGCCGGGGACGAAGCGGCCGCCCCCCGGTCCTCCGAATAATGTATACCCCGCGTCCGCACCTGACCGTGATAGCAGCAAAGCAGCCGTACGAGGCACTCCTGGATACCGGATCCGAAGCGTCGTTTATCAACGCGCAAACAGCCGACAGGATATCCCGCGACTTCCCGATCCAGCCGGTCAACGGCCAGGTGCATCTCGCCGACGGATCGAGCACGTCTATCCCGGGTACGATCACCTTTCCCATCACCGTGCAGGGACGAATGTTCTGGCACCGTTTTCAGATCATGCCAGCGCTAGACTGCGACATTCTGATAGGCGTAGACCTGTGGGCGAAGCTGGACTTCGCCATACCGCCGCCGGGCCCGCTCGACGCCAACGCGCGAACCGCCGCCGTCGAACACGCGCCCGAGGGGAACGAGATGACAGAGGAGGAGCGCCTCCGCCGCTTCCTGGCCATCGAGCTCGCGAAGTTCGAGGCCGTGCAGGGACCCACCAACCGCGGGGAACACGTGATCCGCGTTAAAACCGACCGACCGGTTAAGCAACGTTATCGGCCGCGGAACCCCGCCATGCAGGCGATCATCGATGCAGAAGTCGACAAGATGCTCCGCGACGGCATTATTGAACCGTCTCACAGCGCGTGGAGCTCGCCGATCGTGATTGTGCGAAAGAAAGACGGCAAACCCCGGTTCTGCATTGACTTTCGCCTAGTCAACGAGCTCACCGAAAAAGACGCCTATCCCATGCCGCAAATCACCGCAACGCTGGACAAATTACGGGGGGCCCGCTACCTGTCCACCCTGGACTTAAAAAACGGCTATTGGCAAGTACCGCTCGCGCCAGAAAGCCGACCCGTGACCGCCTTCACCGACCCCGGCAGAGGGCTAATGCAGTTCACCGTCATGCCGTTCGGACTGCACTCGGCACCGGCCACCTTTCAACGACTACTCGATGCCATTTTGGGCCCGGACCTAGAACCGTACGTCTTCGTTTACCTAGACGACATCGTCATTATCAGCGAGACGTTTGACGAACACCTTCGCATTATGCACGAAGTTTTCCGCCGGCTCCGCGAGGCCAACCTCCGCATTAACCCCGAGAAGTGCCGGTTCTGCGCCCCGCAGATTAAGTACCTCGGCCACGTCGTCGACCGAGACGGCATCCGAACCGACCCAGACAAAGTTAGCGCCGTCGCGAACTGGCCCACACCGCAAAACGTCCGTCAGGTCCGTCAATTTCTAGGGATCGCCTCGTGGTACCGCCGCTTCATCAAGGATTTCGCGACCCTCGCCGCGCCGCTCACCGCCTTGACCCGGAAGCAAGCCCGGTGGAATTGGGGGGAAGCCGAGCACACCGCGTTCACCGACCTCAAAACCGTCTTGACCACCGCGCCAGTCCTCGCGTGCCCGGATTTCTCGCGGCGGTTCCACCTTCAAACCGACGCCAGTACCAACGGCCTAGGGGCCGTGCTAACGCAATACTTCCCCGAGGGCGAGCGCGTTATCGCGTACGCCAGCCGCACGTTAAACAACGCCGAGCGGAATTATAGCGCGACCGAGCTGGAGTGTCTGGCAGTACTCTGGGGAATCCGACGGATGCGCGGCTACCTCGAGGGGTACAGATTCACAGTGATCACCGATCATCAGTCACTGAAATGGCTACAAAAGCTAGAATCCCCGTCCGGTCGGCTGGGCCGATGGTCGTTTGAATTGCAGCAATATGATTTCGAGATCAAATACCGAAAAGGGGCGCTCAACAAGGTAGCCGACGCATTATCCCGCCAACCCGAAATCCTCAGCGTCACGAAAGCAAAGTGCCCATGGTACACGCGCATGTGGCACACGGCCGAAACTGCACCACACGAAGTACCGGACTTCAGGATCGACCGGGGCCGGCTGTGGAAGCACGTGCTCCACAGCCTGGATTTCAAAAACACCCCCGCGGCCGAGCAATGGAAGGAATGCGTACCGAAAGAACAACGAAGACCGCTCCTCGAGCAATACCACGACGCACCGACCGCTGGCCACCTCGGCATAGCGAAAACCATCGCGAGAATCGCGCACCGATATTATTGGCCCGGGATGTTCCGCGACATCGCCCGTTACGTTCGCGAGTGCCCGACTTGCTTCGCCCATAAGGTGGCACAGGAGAAGCCCGCCGGGCAACTTACACCCGACCGCACTCGGCCACCCGTGGCAGCAGGTCACTCTCGACCTCGTCGGCCCGCTCCCGCGGTCCGCCGCCGGCCATATCTGGCTCCTCAACATCCAGGACCGATTCACGAAGTGGGTCGAGCTCCAGCCATTACGACGGGCCACCGCGCCGGCCATTGTAAAACACGTAACCGAAGCTATTATTCTCCGACACGGATGCCCGGACGAAATCCTGTCGGACAATGGCACCCAATTAAAATCACGACAGCTCGCTAAACTCCTCGCCGACTGCGGGATCCGCCACCGCTTTACACCAGCCTACGCGCCCCACTGCAATCCCGTGGAACGCACCAATCGCGTAATCAAGACAATGATCGCGCAATACGCGAAAAAACACAGAGCCTGGGACGAACACCTGCCAGAACTCCAGTTCGCCTATAATACCGCAACCCACGACGCGACGGGCTACACGCCCGCATTCTTAAACCACGGCCGCGAATTGCGCCGCCCCGGGGAGGACGCGCCGCGTGACGAGCCTCCGCCGCCGACCCACCTGCACCGCCGGCTAGCCGAAGCCTACGAACTAGTGAAGATCCAGCTAGCCCGCGCGTTCCAGCACCAAGAGAAACATTATAATCTCCGCCGACGCGAATGGAGACCGCGTATCGGGGAATGGGTATGGAAGCGGGACCGCCCGCTCTCCAACAAAGAAGCGGCGTTTAACGCCAAGCTCGCGCCGAAATTTATTGGTCCGCTAGAAATCCGCCGCATTATTTCACCCGTCATAGTGGACCTCCGCAGCCGCTCGGGGAAATGGTATCGCCACATACACGTACAGGATCTCAAACGCGCCCCGGCCGACACACCACCCGTTGTACCTGGTCCGGACCTCGACGGGGGGGGGGACGCGCTCGCACCGACCGTCACCGCCGTGCAAACGTATACGGCCGGAAAACGCGCGCCAAGACGAGAAAGTCGAAAAACGAAACACTGTGACGCGACCCACCGCAACCAAAACATTGTTAACCGGAAAATGATAACAAACGCGAATACGCCCGGCGTACCGAGACAGAAGCGAGCCGATCGTCAGAGCGACCGCAGCTATGACGGACGACACAGCGAAGCAAGAGCGAGACATCCTCACGGAGATCGCCAAGATCCTCGGCGAGGACAACGAGGAGTACGATCCGGCCAACCCCGGGATCGGGCAAGGATGGGCCACCCTCTACCGGGGCGAATCCGACCAGGCGCCTCCACCACCGACGCCAGCCGAACCGGCCCCGCCGAGGAACGTGCCACGAGTCGGCACGATTATCCAGAGGTCAGATGCGACGAATCGGGCGAAACAGGCCTGGCTGCTGGCCCCGCCACCACCGCCGCCACGACGCCCACGACCACTGGCCGAGGGGCCCCGGCGACCGCGACCGACCCTCCAGCCAGCACGAGTGATGGGACCGATACCATCGCCTCCGATCCCGGTGGAGGTCGAGCCCGGCGTAATCATCGAGGTGCCCCATTTCTCATGCCACGTCGCCCGACAATATAAATATACGATCGGGCAGCGACGATGGCACATAAGGTTTAACGGGGACGGCTCCGTACGCTGGGTGAAAGACAAGTCACGGAAGCCACCAGCGTAAACGGCCGACCGGCACCTCCAACCAGCCGGACCCTGTGCCTCTCAATTCAGGCACTCCGAAAGGGGGGGGGGGTGGTGTAACGAAGCGCCCCTCACACCAAGGCATCGTTCCCGGCTACCATCCGCCGGATGCCGCCCGACCTTCCGTCGGGCGAAGACAGGGCGCGGTGCGCCCACCTTTTTTAAACGTTCGAAACGCACCGTGTGCGCGGGAAACCGCCGCACCGGTGCCTTCCCGCGCGACGCCAACGAGCGCCGACGGGGGGAGCACGGATCGCGCCGCTCCCGCCGCCGCGCGGCGCGCCTGACGATCGGCCTCCCTTCCCGCCGAGCACGCCGCACCGAGCGGCGTATATAAACCGAAGCGCTCGACGAGACGGGACCTTTTCGCTCCAACTTTCCGACCGAAAACCTATCCGGAACTCCTAGGGCGACACGCAAACCGAGGTCCAGAGTGTGGGTCTCGAGTGAGTGTTCTCAAGTGTCCCCGAACACCCTCCTCCGTCCCGACGATTACGGCCAAACGCGGTCGAGCGTGCTCAGCCCCGCAGAGAGGGTTCTCACGACCGTAACGCCGGGACACCGCCATCCTGAACAACCGCGCGCCCCGCCTGTACGAGGTGCACATGCACCCGCGACCGTTGCATACGCCGGCGACGAGATTACCGTTGTAGTAGACCGCGAGCCACGATGTAGCATACCGCGATCCACCTTGTATTATACCGCGATTCCGTCTCTGCACCGCGGCCCGTTCCTATCATTGCATTATTCCGTTCGTACCGTTGTATTATACCGCGAGCCACATTGTATTATACCGCGATCCCGTCTCTGTACCGCGTTCCGTTCTTACCGTTGCACTATTCCGTTCGTACCGTTGTATTATACCGCGAGCCACATTGTATTATACCGCGATCCCGTCTCTGTACCGCGTTCCGTTCTTACATTAGCCCGTTCGTACCGTTGTATTATACCGCGATCCACATTATACCGCGATCCACGAACTGCTGTACCGAGTCTGTATGTACCACCGCATCGCGAGAGAATATAATAAACGATATCTGTATATTGCGAATTGAGTATTGTCTTTGGGCCTATTATCGAACCCCTGATCCAGAAATCCCGTCCGCGTTCGATAAAGTCAGGCCGTTACAAATGAAAACACCCTGCATTCTGCAATTGTACTAACTTCTCAATAAATTTATAATTAATTTCATTATTGTATGCATCATACAATATGCGCTTTGATCCAAATGTATTTCTTATTAATTTTAGCATGTGCGCAGCATCTAGAAATATTAAAATATCGTCTCCTTCTGTTGGATGTTTAAAGAAGGCTTTGTTATTAAGGACGTCTGCTTCTAATTGTTTGCACATAGAGATGTTTGCTGGAAGTCCATCAAAGGTAAGTGCAATAATTTTAACTCCAGATTGTGCTACAAATTCTAAAACCTTCTTCGTAATTTCGGTTCGCTCTTCAGCTGTTAACCCAGCCAAAAAAAAGTAGGCCACAGGTATCTTCCACCGCTCATTAAAGCAAGTTATGAGGTATACCAATGCTTCTTTAGCTATAGGTAAATCTTCCGGTTCTTCTACAACGATCCCATAATCGACATATCCGATAAATCTTTTTTCGGTACGATTCCACTCGACTTGCTGTCGAATAGCCATCTCATCCATTGTTAAGCAAGCAAATAATTTTTTATTGCCAGCAGCTTCACATTTTCTTTTTAATATTTCCACAGCTTCTTCGGTGAAACCAGGTAATCCTTTAGTACAGAGCCGGGATTTAGTTGCACATTTCGGGCCGATTCCCGAGGCGACGCCTCCTATACCCCCACTACCGCTCGAGGCTCAGCGGCCGAGCCGCCGATCGCTCACGTGACGCGTCATCTCAGGAGCGTCGCGCGTGCTATAAGCATGATGAGACTGTAATGTCCCCCGAATAATATTAAAAAGTTAGTTATATAGACGGTTAGAATATATAATTATAATTAGGACAATAGTTTCCACGCCACTCATGGGGGACTATTGCTGACGCGTTTTTTTTCAAGTGGTTTTCCTAGTAGGCCTATTCCACTAAAAAGAAAAATAATGTGAAATTTATTCATGAACGAAAGAGCTAGCTCGCATTAATAAAGTTAATGATTTATCGTTTAAGTTTAAGGAAGAACGTTTATCGGTTTTTATGATTTCCATTTTCGAAAACGAGCATTCACGTAAGAATGTGGATCCAAACATGGAAAAAAATTTAAAGACCAAAATTTTTAAGATTAGGGTAACTTGAATGATTTAAAATCTTGGAAAAGTCCGCCTCTTTTTCTGAACAAGTTTTGAAAGAAAGATTATTATGCAAATCGCAAAGTTCTTCTTGAAAATCTAAATTTTGTTCTTTGATTTCCGCAGTGAGAGGATATTCGAACAGAACCAAGTCCTTTATAAGACTTTCGAAGTCAGTAAAACGCGTGTCGAACTGACTTATTAAGTCAATTAAGTGAATGTTTTTTAAAATTACAGCTTGTGCCGTATTCTTTGAAGAGAATTTGGCAAGAGAGATAGAAATGAAGAATACTTTTTTCCAAATAATTTTTAAATAAAATTAATTTTCTACAAAATAAATCAATATGACTAATTGATTGATATATTGTTTGGTTGGGCTTTTGCAGCTTTAAAAATATTTAAATGATTGGTTACATCTGTGAGAAAAGCGAGTTCACAAAGAAACTTCGTATTTACGAAGAGAGATTTAAATTTCCTACGTTAAGGGGATCCTGGCAGTGATTACCGACATTTCCTAATTAGAAGAAATTTTTGAATTGGCTGTACAGGATTGCAAAAATTTTTTATAGAATTAAAGTACGCACAAATATATATTTCCGGACACACGTTTTCATATCAGAAATCACAAAAAAGAATTAAAAATTTGGGCACATAGAGCTGTCACCTAACGACAATATTTGCTTAAACAAAAATACTGCAGTTTATATATACAAAATGATACACAAGGAAAGTAGAGACAACATTTACGAACAATTTCGTGTAAATAGAACTAAGATTCAAAGCCTAGAAAAAAAGTTTTTTACTAACGCAGCTTACAATGCAAAGGCACATGCAGGTTGACAGAATGAATAGTATTGCGTGTAGCGAGAGATTGCGTAGCAATCAGACAAGGACAGATGCATTTCGTTAGACAAGGGCAGATATAGACCGGTAATATAGAAAATGATAGAAAACGAATTAAAAATGTTCGACATTATCGACATCGAGGAAATTCGGCCTTCACTATAGTATCCCCTTAACTATACCGCGTATCTGTGCCGCGCATTCGATATGCAATTGTTTTGATTCCTTCTTGTTTTCCAACCGTTATTGTCGCTGGCAGATCACTTCGTGAAACGTGGATATAAAGTGCGTGGATATAAACTCTTATTATTCTTCGTTATTCTTATATATCTTCTAAAAGTTATAAGGTTTGTTTTTTGTGTAGTTTTTCCTTAAGAAGTGCGTGCTAATGATTGTGTAATTTTTTTTGTCAAACTAGTACGATGGCCAGTGAGCAAAGGTATGAACAACATTTTGATAAGAAATGGGAGGATAGTTTTTTTGCACTTATTGGCAATCGCACGGTGTGTATTTTATGCAATTATCAACCTGCTGTTGTGAAAAAATTTGTCATTGAAAGACATTATAAAAAAACACATTCAAGTGAATATTCAAAATATGAAGGTCAAGAAAAATGTAATTTAATAGAGGGTTTAAAATTAATTTATCAGGAAAGTTTCAGTTCTAATGATAATTCTAATAATGCTAATTCTTCGGTAAAAGCTGTCACTGCATCATATGCTATTTCGCTTCTTATTGCCCAACATTCTAAGCCGTTTATGGAAGGTAATTTTATAAAGGAATGTCTCATCGAGGCAGTAAAATCATTCGGCAATTCATTGACGCTTGCTGAAGCTGCTAGCATTCCTTTAAGTAAAAAGACAGTGGCAGCAAGAATTACTGATATTGCTTGTTCGATAGAAGAAAAACTAAAATTTTTGTTAGCCAGTTGTGCTTATTTTTCATTATGTTTGGATGAAAGCACCGATATTGGACATGTGAGTCAATTGAGTATTTTTGCTCGAATTGTACAAAACGATTTTTCACATGTCGAGGAGCTCTTAGATTTTGTTCCATTACATGACACAACAACAGGTCTAGATATTTTTAAAGCCGTGGAAAAAACTCTTCAAAAATTGAATACCGATTTTTCGAAATGTTCAGCCATAGTAACAGATGGCGCAAAAGCGATGGTAGGTCACAAAATTGGTTTCTTCGGTCAAATAAAGCAGCGCAATTTAAATTTTTCTCTTATTCACTGTATTATTCATCAAGAAGCATTATGTGGGAAAGCAATAAAATTGTCTACAGCCATGAAAACTGTTACAAAAATCATCAATTTAATAAAAGGCGGCCACAAGTTTCTTTCTCATCGAAAATTTCAACATTTTCTCGAAGAACATAATGCACTTTATACAGATGTACCCCTACATTGTGAAGTCCGATGGCTCAGTGCTGCAAAATGTTTAGAAAAGTTTTTTGCGATAAGAAAAGAGATCTTCCTTTTCTTGCAAGAAATGTCTAGTGGCAAAGATGATGACATTAAATCTCTCTCCGAAGATACGGAATTTCTTTGTGAACTCGCTCTTATCACCGATGTAACCAATCATTTAAATACTTTAAATTTAAAGCTGCAAAAGCCCGACCAAACAATATGTCAATTAGTTAGTCATATTGACTCATTTCGTAGAAAATTAATTTTATTTAAAAATCATTTAGAAAAAGATGCTCTTCATTTCTATCCCTCTTGCCAAATTCTCTTTGAAGAATACGGCACAAGTTGTAATTTTAAAAAACATATTCAATTAATTGACTCACTAATAACTCAGTTTGACACGCGTTTTACTGACTTCGAAAGTCTTAGAAAAGACTTAGTTCTGTTCGAAAATCCTCTAACTGCGGAAATCGAAAAACAAAATGTAGAATTTCAAGAGGAACTTTGCGATTTGCAAAATGATCTTTCCCTCAAAACTCGTCCAGAAAAAGGAGCGAATTTTTTTAAGATTTTAAACAATTCAAATTACCCTAAGCTTAAAAATTTTGGTCTTCGAATTTTTTCTATGTTCGGATCCACATACTTATGTGAATGTTCGTTTTCAAAAATGAAAATCATAAAAACCGATAAACGTTCTTCCTTAAGCGATAAATCATTAACTTCATTAATGCGAGCTAGTTCTTCTAACATTCCTATAGATATCCCATCTATTGTAAAATCATGTAAACGGCCTAGAAAATCGACCAATTAGTAAATGAGAGTAAAATAAAGAGGAATAGAAATGCATTCTGCGATTGGCGCAGTAATTGCAAATAAAATGCATTCTGCGCTGTGCGCAGTGATGAAAGTAAAATAAAGAGGAACAGAAATGTATTCTGCGATTGGCGCAGTAGGTTGTAAATAAAATGCATTCTGCGCTGTGCGCAGTGATGAAAGTAAAATAAAGAGGAACAGAAATGTATTCTGCGATTGGCGCAGTAATTGTAAATAAAATGCATTCTGCGCTGTGCGCAGTGATGAAAGTAAAATAAAGAGGAACAGAAATGTATTCTGCGATTGGCGCAGTAATTGTAAATAAAATGCATTCTGCGCAGTGCGCAGTGATGAGAGTAAAATAAAAAAAAACAGAAATGCATTCTGCGATTGGCGCAGTAATTACAAATAAAATGCATTCTGCGCAGTGCGCAGTGATTACTTTATCATTCAAAAGAAAAAAAGAAAAATACATATTATCTTTTCAGTGGAGTAGGCCTACTGGGGATACCACTAAAAAAAAAACGCGTCAGCAATAGTACCTCATGGGTGGCGCGGAAACTATTGTCCTAATTATAATTATATATTCTAACCGTCTATATAACTAACTTTTTAATATTATTCGGGGGACATTACAGTCCCATCATGCTTATAGCACGCGCGACGCTCCTGAGATGACGCGTCACGTGAGCGATCGGCGGCTCGGCCGCTGAGCCTCGAGCGGTAGTGGGGGTATAGGAGGCGTCGCCTCGGGAATCGGCCCGAAATGTGCAACTAAATCCCGGCTCTGCTTTAGTACAACCGTACCATGTTCGAATTGTTGACGGAGCCGGTAGTTTATTTCGAAAAACTTGACGAATGTAATTGTAAGCTTTGGGACTATAAAAGTTTACGGTTAAAGCAAATGCTCTTAACTGAGGTGGATACTTTCCTTTAATCTTTCCTTGTTCTATTTGTCTCATTATTGAAGAGTCATCTGCAACGGCCTATTGAATATTATAAAACAAAATAATAAATATCCACAATATGCAGCTGAATATTCATAAACATTTATTGTATAACTTAAAGAATATATGTAACTGTACAATAATTATTTGTATTATTTGTACTATATTATAATTAATGTTACAATTTTATTTTTTAATTAATATTATTTTATAATTAAATTTATGATTACAGTTACTTATGACTAGTGTACAATTACATAAAACATTTATTTTCAATTTTTGTAAGGCATTGACAATTATTTAACACAATTACTCACAAATACTCACAAATAACTTTGTAAATTGAATATGAAAATAATAAATTTATAGCTCTCGATGATGAAACCAATAAAGTAGGATTACAATTTGGGTAATTGCACTCACAATTGCCCAAATTATGGTTATTGGTGCGTAACTTATAAGCTATAACTTAATGTCAATTGCTATAGGGCAGACGTTTCCGATCAGTTTTGTAAATTAAAATGTACAATTAAATGTAATGATACATCTTACACACGTAATCAGATGTTTATTTTCATAATCAAATTTTTCTGGCTTTATAGAAATATTTTGTGCTTCCACTTTTCAATACCCTGGCCGCAGGGGGAATTGATCCGCGCAGTTCCTTGTGTCCAATGCACCTACGAATTGTTCCAAGTTCCCAACACCGTAGACATACACACACACAATTACGCACATACACATATACATTTTCGAGTTTGAAGAGTAGTTGAATCGCATCAATTCCTATACCTCACGAAGATTCTTGGCAGTGTCACGCCCTACAAGAAAGTGGAGCCATATAAATCCCAAGAAAAGAAAGAAGACTTTTCAATACCTGTACAATGTCTGATGAAGTCGCAGAAAGGAGACCCTTTGTACGAAGTTCACACAATAAGGTCTGTAAGCTGTCAATTCTTTTCTTTTGGCGATATTGTACTTTTAATCGATTAATTACTTTGTCCTTGTTGCATGACCTCTTTAATATTTCCATCGCTTTAATTAACGTCCTCGGTGACATATTTTTCATTTCTGCTGTTTTTATATCACCTGCATAGCACATTCGCTTTTTTGAGGGAGTTTCATAAATTTCCTCTTCACGTTGACTAATACTTTCAAATATTACGGATGGCATATTAGATGGTTCAGTATTCTCTAGATCAGCCGTACTAAGAACAATAACATTTAAAATGTACAAATAATATATAAAGAAATAAGAGACAAAGGGTCACTATTTCTCACACGTCTGTTAACCTCTAACTGACTTTGCAGAATAGTCAATAGAAATTGGCTATTTTGAAAGTTAACTGTCAGTTAGAGATTAACACGGAAAAAGTGACCCAAAATATTCCAACAAATTTAATCATATACTGACATTAGTACATACCTTTCTTTCGGTGCATTTGGAAATATTGTTGGCACAGAGTTTGATTTCAACCGACATGAAAATCCAGTTTTCTCGATGCAGTTTTCTGTAAAATGTAGGCTACATATGTAACTATATTTCGATATCTTTGCCATACGTTCTTGAGTATGACCGGAATTAACAACCCAAGGAGCGCCAATGCGCATATAATGCGCTTTGAATGTACATTAAACTTTGCATTAAATGCGGGTTGTAAATGCACATTTAAAGCGCATATTTGTCCCGCATTATATGCGCATTTAATGCACATTATGGCAGCGCATATTTGTCGCGCATTAAATACGCATTTAATGCACGTTATGGCAGCGCATATCAAAAAGCACCTACGCTCATTGATCGAGTAGGCTCAATCAGACAATCAGTGAACTCTGTACTATAATGGAATGCTCACTGCAATGTTTAGAAGTTGGGGACGAAGAAAAAAGAAATAGGTTGGTCAGTGTCCGTTTCTTTCTCTGTTTAGGTAGAGAAAGCTTCTAAACATTGCAGTGAGCATTCCATTATAGTACCGAGTTCACTGTGGACAACCAAAACTCTACTAGCTTGCTTACCCTATAGGAGATCTAAGGGTTTACACGTGTATCTATACGTTGATGCTTTAAACAGAAATAAAAACAAAGATAGTTAGTGAAATCATTTATTTATTTAAAATTCAATTTGTATAAAATTAATTCATATAAAAAACTTAAAAACTGAAATGAAATTTTCATACTAAAAAAATTTTGTGCTAAACAAGAGTTGTACATAATTATTAATGATTAAATGGACAATTATAGCTGAAAATTATGGTTACTATGAGTAATACGTAGCTTATAACAAATCTTAGAACTTATCTTTGAAAAAAAGTATCACTTGTAAAAGGCCTATCTGCTACCAATAAGAAAGGAGACCTACTCTTATTCATTTTAATCACAAGTATAGGTAAACTTTTAGTCAAAACTATTAATATTAAAACTATGCTAATATGTGTATACGTGGGTCTGTTTAAAAAGTAATAAGACTGAATTTTTTTCTCAACAACTGGTAACACTATAAAAACGAGACTGCAGTAGATCGGAAGCTACATTCATACTCTACCTTTCGTTAAAATTTCAATTTGATAACATCAATACATGTGATTCTACAATCATTTGTATAACTGTATGTTTGGGTGACGTGTCACGAAAATGGAACACAAGAAAATTGAGCATCGTTATGCAATCATATTCTGTGCCAAACTCCAGGACAATGTGATGAAAACATTTAAGAAATTGAAACAGACTTACAGAGATCAAGTTCTATACTGGGCACAAGGCATTTTTAGATGACGGTAAAATTGTGAAAATTAATCCCGTTCTGGACCATCAATGACATGAACAATTTGGTGATTCAAATTTAATTTAATTGATCACCAATCATTTTTACTGTCAACTTTTTAAATGTTTCTCTGTCACGTTATCTTGAAATTTGACACAGAATTTGCTGCGTCAAACTTTACATAATGCTGTTCGATTTTCTTGTATTCCATTTTCGTGACGCATCACTCAAACATACAGTTATACAGGTGACTGTAGAATCACATGTGTTAGTGTTATCAAATTGAAATTTAAATGAAGGTAGAGTATAAATGTAGCTCTCGATCTACTGCAGTCTCGTTTTTACAGTGTTACCAGTTGTTGAAAAAAAAATCAGTTTCATTATTTTTTAAACAGACCACTTATTGCTGCTAGTCTATCACAAAAGCCTATCACATAACTATCACAAAAGCCACCAGCTTTAAAACAATATCAGTCAAAATTAAAATAAATTGGAATAACAAACATAACTTGTTAAAAAAAAATAAACTTTTCAATTAAAAAATACCAATCTGTGTAACTTTAAAATCAGCAAAATCAATCACTGCATTCATCGTCATTTTCTTCTTCATTCTGTTCTCTATTTTTCTCCTTTGAGGTAATGTTGTTCCTCAGCCATGTGCTAACCGTTTTTGTTACCAAGGGCAATCCTGATGACTTGTACTTCAAGAGAACAGCATCTGAATACAAACAGGAAATAAATCTGAATTTAATAGCCACGACGAACTTTACAGAATTGATCGTTTAGAGCACAGTTCATAAGTACGCACCCGATATGAGTGACCCAGTTTTTGTCGTCTTAAGCCCACTCTTCATGGAGGTCCCACGCCAGTTAAACTTTTCTTCAAATCTTTAGAAAATATGTAACGGCATATATTTCTTGTCATTTCTTCACATGAATTAGAGGTGTAACACTTTATTGAAAATATTTTACCTGCAATGTATGAACATGTTCAATATTAGATACAGACCATAGAAAATGAATAAAACAATAACAAAAAAATAAAAAAAATACAGTGAAAGAAAAATTTATCTTTTCTCTATAGGAAAGACTCAACTTCAAGAAGGCTTCAACATCAGGTAAAGGAAAGATATCTGGCCATCCTTGTGGCTTCGTTAACTGCTCAGAATCATCATTTCCTACATGTATCAGAATATTCTCCAGCATTGCGTCATGATTTCTTAATTTGGCTTTTATTTCTTCTTGGTTCTTAATGATTTCTTGAAAGGTTCTCTTTATTCCTAAAAAATTTCAAACAAAAAAGTTTTGATAAATGTTTTGTCTACATAGTTTACAATGCATTGCAAGTAAACACTGCGATGCAAAAGAGTATCAAGAACAATGAAAGTAATTCACAGTATTAAGGGCCATTCTACAATACGCAAATGATGGCAACTGTTAGTTGAAAAGTGTTATTTCCGGTTGTGCTTGTCAGTTGCGGTTGTCAAAAGAGAGTTGACAAACATTTAACTTTGTTAGCGACAACAACTGGCAATTTGGCAATCAGAAAGAACACTTTTCAACTAGCAGTTGCCATTTTTTGCGACGTATTGTAGAACGGCCCTAACTCATACCATCAAACAGATATGATTGCTCGCGACTCATGGAAGCAGGAGTTCAACATTGCCTTGGATTCTTGAGTGGGGCATTACTGCAAGGAACACATAAGAGAGAATACAATTATTAAACATTTGATGAAGAAAATCCAGCCAGAGTGATGACTGCATTTAGTATTACCTCTCGTATTGTTATTTGACCTCTCATACTGTTGTTTGAAGTGTTTTTGGTGGAGGGGATGTTGTGATGTCTAGGTGAACGTTCGGAAAGAAAGTGCTCTTTTGGCCGAATTCCTTGGAGGTGACTCCATTGACCTGACTGTTCTCATACCATCCCTTAGCTGTGATTCACTGACTTGGCGGTTCTCTGTACATAAGGAAAAGGAAGTAATCAGTAAGTTAGAGTCTGGATTAAAATATTCATATTGTAAGCCCTTAGAGAATTCGGAGAATGTTTTCATAATTTACATTGTCAAAGTCATGAGAAGGATGATTCATTTGAGATGCCACTGCTGAAGATTCAATTTCACTACGTATGTAGAGTCATCAGATATATTATACTGTTTGTTTTCATTTTATTCATAAAACAAATCCGTTTTGTAGATTTTTTCAAAGCATATAGGTACGTGAGGTGTTCTGTAAAGAAGGCGACTTCTCTACAGACGAGTTACTAGACTTCTGCTTCGGCAAAGAATCCATCAAACTGCTAGAATCTCACTATATGATCTGTCCAGTTCGATATCCTGATTATTTTTTACTACTTTCTTATTTTCTTTGGGGATATCTTTTTTGTGTTTCTGAGAATGGGGATTTTGGGGGGGAGATGGCAGAAAGGATCGTGCATCACTTTCATCTGGTTCTGAACTTGATTCATCCAACGCTTCGGTACTTTCGTCTTGCGTTTGGTCCTTTCCTGGGATTCAGGAGCTGATTCAAATTGTCAGTCTCGACTGCTCTTGAAAGCTTCATTCTGGCCTTTGGATAAGTATCTAGAAAAAACTTTGTAGATAGAACCAAATAATAAAAATCAATGAATTTTTAAAATTAGGAATACAAATACCATATGTGTTCCTAATTTCCACTTCATAGTCAGGCCATGATGAATCAACTGGCATTTTCAGCATGGTCTTTTTAAAATGGGGTGGCCAGTGACTCCTCCCTTTCTGTGGAGTCAGCCAACTTGCCGGTACTATAGCAGTCTCTCTTCATGGGCTTACAGCAGTATTCTTATCATCTTCATCAACCATATGAGAAAATCCACGACACAAAACATTTGCTGCAACAAAATATACAAAATAATATAGATTAGGAGATCTTAATGGAGATTTTTAATGGAGTAGAAATATTGGAGAGATATTTTAACATATTACGTTCAATCAAGACAAAAAGCATAACTAAAAAAAAATGTTACTATTAAATTAGTTTTTTAATACCTAGAATAGATGAAGAAGAGGAAAATACTACACTTCTAGTCTGATTTAGGTAAAATAAACACAACTTGTACCGTACATCTGATAACATGTAAACCTCCAGTATGTTCTGACAGATCCCAGACCTCATACACTTCAAGTTTAGTCGACTCAATTGGATAAGAATATAGATCACCATATGACTGAAATATTTGTACCACTACCCCACTACCTTGATATCATTATCATCACAGAGAAGAATGTTACAAATTAGACCATGATATCCATTTTGAAGGCGTACACAATTGTCTGATTTCTTGTCTTTCAGAATAAAATTTTCACTTTTATAAACATGAAACTGACTCTTCACATTTTCTAAATTGGCTGTGGGACCTCCGTGATGCTCTTGAAGCAAACCTCGAACTACTGATTTGCTACAGGACTTTCCAATTTTTTGGTGCTCTGAAAGTCTCTTGCTAATTTGCTGTAGAGGACGGTTAGTGGACATCACGAGCTTTTTTATTTGCCCAAGCTTATTTTCAAAGGGGTAAGCACTAAATGACGATAGAGGACCATGCTGCCGAACTTCACAAGCCAAATGCAGGAGATTATGAATATTATAGGAAACAAATTTATGTCCAAAATTTCAGCACTGTAAGATTACACAATTGTTGCAGAAATATTTCTGCGTCAT
>JASTWK010001614.1:0-29388 GCA_030770225.1 Temnothorax unifasciatus | reverse complement strand
TTTAAGTAAATTTTCCTAAGGGAGGCCTTTTGGACTCACCGGTTTATGCTTCTAATGCTTCCACTCATGTCCAGCGCACTTTTACTCAAGACGCCCTGCTCTTGCTGTGTTGTTTCTTTGGGCTGCAATTTAGTTATCTACATGGAACTACTTGCAGGAAAAGATAATGACACAGGTATTAGTCAAATTTATCGATATTAGAAGTGGATATTATTTTAGATTATCATGTAACGTAATTAAATCAAGATTTATTTTTATAGGAGTACGAAGATGCTTCTGGCAATAAAGCGCGGTTTCAAGATTCGCAATTCCTGGTGTTTGTGAATCGCATTCTTGCTTTCCTGATATCGGGATTATATTTACTTATTCAACGTCAGCCGCAACATAAGACGCCATGTACAAATATGCGTTTTGCTCCTTGTCAAATATTATGAGCAGTTGGTGTCAATACGAAGCTTTGAAGTATGTCAGTTTTCCATCACAGGTAAAAAAAATTACGATTGTATATACCTTCTGACGATTCATTGATTTCTCTAGTCATAACTTCTTATGTGCCAAGATATGAGTATTTGTATAAATGTTCTAGCTAAAGCTTCTAAAATTATCTCAGTCATGTTAATGGAAAAAATAATTTTGCATACAACATATGAATATTACGAGTATGAATGTTACTGCGATTCTCATTTCTATCAGAATGACGCTCTTTATGTTGGACATTTCTGATCATAAAAACGGTATATATTTTGTTAAATCTATAATACATTTTAGTTGCAGTCAACTTACGATAGATCTATCAAATACTTTGAGATGGGGCTACAACATTCTCCGGTGTTATTTTACATGGGTTACTTATTATTAGATAGTTTCACAAGTACCTGGCAAAATGCACTTTTTGCAGACTATGGTGTGACTAGCGTACAAATGATGTGTGCGGTCATATGTTCTCCTGTTTGTTAACTGCAATGTCTCTGTTTCAACAATCAAGCTTTCCACTGATATTTTCTTTCATGACGACGGTAATTAATTTGCGATATGCAATTAGTTTCTTATAATATTGCTTGCATGAAAGTAACTAATGACTTTCATTGTACAGTACCTCAGGTTTATAGTCGATTGCTTGCTGATTTCAATTTGTTCGGCAAGCGGCCAGTTGTATATTTTTTACATTTCGAAATTTTTGGATCTATCACATTTGTCATTATGATGACCATTCGTTAGGTATATGATCATTTGATATCAATTTGTAAGGAAAGGTGTTAAATCCATCCAAAGAATATAATCCCGCATTTAAATAATGTCTGTTACAGGGTTTGGCGATACTACTATAATGTTGTGTCCTGATAATAGGTGCGAGTACCAAAGGTCTTAAGACATGTTTAGTTTATATTTTACAATTATATATGTATGTTGTTGATACGATAAAAATTCTTTAAATCTTATTTAAAGTTGACTTTTAATTGATATTGTAAGATGTTACAGAATATTTATCATCTTTTATTTAATCGAAATAACAAAATGTTTATAATAAATCACTGTCTTACAGTGCGTATATGGAAACAATTACATATTTTGTGACAAATATAAGCTAAATTATCTATAAGGGTAAAATTAAGTCAGTTGTGCTTACCTATTATTCTACGTATGTACATTTATAGCTTCTTTCGTTCTCTTATGTTTGTGCAAATAACTATCGAGAACTGTCATCGATGATATTAATGGATGTAATAATAATACAGTAATATATGTAAGAGGTCGCAAAATTAACAGCTTTTTTAAAGAAATGCATCCTTGTACATATATATCTGGTACAGATGTGAGAGTGTTATTAGTTATATTACTTTATGTATTCGTATTGCACACTTAGGATGAAACTTTGGACAGTTTATTATAATCAAAAGCTGTAAATCGAGATTTTCTTAATTTAATAGTGAGATGTAAATATGTATTGATACAATTATTAAGTTACACGACCCTATTACTGTAATATAACCTGCAACATTTATATTGTTATTATTTCTGTACGGAAGCGTTTTCATTAAACTGAGATGAAATGTAATACATAAAGTTTGTATATATATTACGTACTATGTATTATAGATTTTTTTACTGTACTTAATTCACATGATTGACCAGTGTTTAATTCATGCTTATACCCAGCGAGAAATGACCTATCGAATCGACGTCAAATTGACGTCGAAATCATCGATATTACATCCATATCGAAATAATGCTCGAAATTTGGAGCTTATTTCGATGTTTGTGCTTTATGACATTTTTTAAAAGAAGAGATTATTTGTGACATACATTCATCGCGCCAGACTGTAAACAGGCAAATTATGTATTTTTTGTTAAGACATCGATATTTCATCATTTCGATATCGATTTGAAGCTATTTTGATTTGCCTGTCAAATATATAATAACTTGCCATTATATAAAATACAATATGAATAAAAAATTATATTGTATTGGCAGACATGGATAATGTAAATATTTTATGATTTGAGCATTATAATAATTGCGTTACAATATTAATTTTTTAGGCTTCCATTTCTAGTTAACTTTATAACTGTAAAAGTCACAACAAAATTCCTGTTTGTAATTTAACAATTTTGAAAATTAAAATATTATATAACAGGTACATTTTCAGTACTACATCCGCTCATTTATTAAACAAGAAGTTAAATTAAGCAACTAATTAAATTATTAATATTAAATATTAATACAATAAGGTATTTACATTTATCAAAATAAAAAATAAGTTCAATTATGAAAATAAATATTAATAATTGGACTTATTAAAAATTAAATAATTTGTTCAGATATTGCGCTCGAATTCTTTTCGCGTTTTACAACGCCCGATCGTTTCACATTAGATGGCGCGATGCGCGAGTTGCCACTCTCAAAGAGCCCCTGCCGGCCCCACCTCTTTCCTCACTCGTTAGGTGTCATGGCCGCACTTGCTTGCGTTTCTTCGAACGTGTCGAGTCTGTTTACCTCTTTCTTAACGGATTGATCGTTGCGGCACGTGTTCTGGAGACCAACCGAGCGAGAGTCGGATCACCAGGGAGAGCTCACTGCCAGGAAAGGAGAGCTGGGGAGAGCTGCGGCAGCTAGCGTCTGAGAGGGAGAGTCGAGGCGAGGAGTCCGGTTCAGCGAGCGGAGCCCTTAAGAGATTTTCATTGGGACGCCATATTTGTTACTTTCATTTGAGGATTCATATTTTTAGGGTTTATACCGTCATTTTTAAGGATTAACCATTAATTAAAGGTTAACTATCACTTCAAGGTTAACCATCATCCAAAGAAAAACCCTTAAAATTGGGTATAACCGCCAATTAAAGATTAACCTTCAAATGATGGTTAACCTTCAATTGGCGGTCCGAAATCACTCCCAACTTTAAGAGTTTTTCTATGGTGTTTTTTTAACAGTTTTTTTTAACACCAAAAGTTGAGTGCATTTTTCCATAAGGGTATATCAGTAATTATTATATGCTATTTATGACATTTAACATAGCAAGTGTTTATATTATATCTATTTCAACAGTTATTTAACTTATTGTTAGAGATGTTGATTTTGTACAGACATTTTATTCTCAAAGTCAAACATTTCAAAAATATAGACTCATAAAAGAGAGAAAATTAAATACACATCTGTTCTACTAATTCTAATATTAATTTGTTTACAATTTATGTCTTTTTTTACATTTTGCATACAAGACTATTTATATTTTGACGTACATATGATCAGTATATTAGGAACAAGTTATGGCGCAATTTACTTGGGATATAAAATAACCATTTACTTTTACTTTTAATCATTTATTTTTAATTTAAACGAATTGACTTTGTAAAAAAAATGCATTAATGACAAACTTCATTCAATGACAAACTTTCCTAAATCTTAATTACACTGAATCAATCTATGTTAATTGCACTAAGTCAATCTGTCAAATCTGTTTTTTTTGTGATAATAAATATACAATATGTGCAATATATATTCTCTATCTAGACTTAAATAATATATATTTGCAGTTATAAATACATATATGTACAACTCTATCTAGCGACTTAAATAATATATGTTTTTGATAATAAATACATATATATGCAACTCTATCTAGACTTAAGTAATATATTTTTGTAATAATAAATGTGCATATATGTGCAATTCTACCTAGATAAATAAATTAATTGTAAAAATTATTTCTATTGTAAGTTTTGTGCTCTTCTAATAAAGATATTGGGGAGAAATAAATAGATAATTTTTGATATATTTTCGATATACGCTATTAAACACATAAGTAGTGGAATGTGAATATATTTATTTATTTTAATGCATAATACAAGAAAAAGATCATGTTTTATGGTTTCTAATAATAGCTGCAGTGAGGAAATAGTAATCAATATCGAGTCGAAATCGATTTATTCTGAATTGAAAAGTCATCGAAAGTGATACCACACTTCCATCGAGATCGATGAATATTTCAATTACTTTTCGATATACGTTTTCGACGTCAATTTGATGTCGATTCGATGGGTCATTTCTCGCTGGGTAATTAGAAATATTACAGTATACCATAAATTTATGTACGAGGACCAAACAAAACCACATAATCGCTTAAATGGAACGATCATGTAATAGTAATTAATCTGTAATCTGATAATTAGATAAGTAATTAGATAAAAGCAACCTGTGGAAGAATTGTTCGCAAAACAATTTCGTGGAACTCGAGCGGACTATCGCATTGTGATATAATATGAAATAAAAAAGTTATTAAAAGAAAGAGAAAAAAATAAATTATCTCTTATTTATATGTTTGTACGTCCTATTTATCTTTTATTGAATAATTACACATTATTTTTATTTTGCATGAAAATTTTAATTTTGCTTTCTGAGCTTTCTGTACAAATCTCTCTCTTTCGCTCTGTCTAGTTAAATCTAAACAAATAAAAAAGTTTTTGGGAGTGATTGATTAAAATGGGACACTCCATATGTATTATACATATGTGTGTGTATGAATATATATATATATATTTATTTATATATATAAATTCAATAAAAATTTAATTTTGTTGTTATTGCTAATTTGTGAATAAGTAAAAAATGAAAAATGGAAATTTTTGCCGATACTTGCTTATCACTACAAAATGCATGATATCAGTACAAAATTACCTTTTTCAAAAAAAGGTAAAAAAAGGCGCCAAGTACACGCGCAATGTATTTTGTAAATCCAAAAATCTAAAATGGTAGTAGCTTTATTTCTCTCTAACAAAATAATTCACAAAATTGCGTTATCTAACTCAACCCAAGTGATATGTAAACCTAACAAAATAATTCACAAAATTGCGTACCTAACTCAACCCAAGTAATATGTGTAGTAGCTTTATTTCTCTCTAACAAAATAATTCACAAAATTGCGTTACCTAACTCAATTTAAGTGATATGTATTTTAAAAAAAGATGTGAAATCTTTAAAATGCGCCAATTGCAAAGAGAATACATATACTTTAAAAAATGATTGTTACGCAACTACTTTTAAAAAATAAAATCAAGTAGTACGTATCTTTGTATTCCCATTCAAGGGTCTTTTCATTCCAACCCAAGCTTTAATTCTTTTTAACAAAATTATAATATTACAAAAAATTATTTTAATTACAAAGAATTAAAGAGGTAACAGTACAAAATAAAAATATTCAATTAAAATAAAATAAATAAATTTGTCTTGTAAAAAAACTTGGCGTTGCTAGACCTTGAATTTAATAAAGTACTAAAATTTTGATTGAATTTAATAAAGCACAAAATTTTTAATTAAATAAAAAAGCAATTTAGGGAAGTATGCAGCAGGAGTCAAAAAGCAACGCCAAGTTTTTTTACAAGAAAAATTTATTTATTTTATTTTAATTGAATATTTTTATTTTGTACTGTTACCTCTTTAATTCTTTGTAATTAAAATAATTTATTGTAATATTATAATTTTGTTAAAAAGAATTAAAGCTTGGGTTGGAATGAAAAGACCCTTGAATGGGAATACAAAGATACGTACTACTTGATTTTATTTTTTTAAAGTAGTTGCGCAACAATCATTTTTCAAAGTATATATATTCTCTTTGCAATTGGCGCACTTTAAAGATTTCACATCTTTTTTTAAAATACATATCACTTAAATTGAGTTAGGTAACGCAATTTTGTGAATTATTTTGTTAGAGAGAAATAAAGCTACTATACATATTACTTGGGTTGAGTTAGGTACGCAATTTTGGGAATTATTTTGTTAGGTTTACATATTACTTGGGTTGAGTTAGGTAACGCAATTTTGTGAATTATTTTGTTAGAGAGAAATAAAGCTACTACCATTTTAGATTTTTGGATTTACAACATACATTGCGCGTGTACTTGGCGCCTTTTTTTACCTTTTTTTGAAAAAGGTAATTTTGTACTGATATCATGCATTTTGTAGTGATATATATATATATATATATATATATATATATATATATATATATATATATATATATATATATATATATATATATATATTCATATTCATACACACACATATAATACATATGGAGTGTCCCATTTTAATCAATCACTCCCAAAAACTTTTTTATTTGTTTAGATTTAACTAGACAGAGCGAAAGAGAGAGATTTGTACAGAAAGCTCAGAAAGCAAAATTAAAATTTTTATGCAAAATAAAAATAATGTGTAATTATTCAGTAAAAGATAAATAGGACGTACAAACATATAAATAAGAGATAATTTGTTTTTTTCTCTTTCCTTTAATAACTTTTTTATTTCATATTATATCACAATGCGATAGTCCGCTCGAGTTCCACGAAATTGTTTTGCGAACAATTCTTCCACAGGTTGCTTTTATCTAATTACTTATCTAATTATCAGATTACAGATTAATTACTATTACATAATCGTTCCGTTTAAGCGATTATGTGGTTTTGTTTGGTCCTCGTACATAAATTTATGGTATACTGTAATATATCTAATTATAAGCATGAATTAAACACTGGTCAATCATGTGAATTAAGTACAGTAAAAAATCTATAATACGTAGTACGTAATATATATACAAACTTTATGTATTACATTTCATCTCAGTTTAATGAAAACGTTTCCGTACAGAAATAATAACAATATAAATGTTGCAGGTTATATTACAGTAATAGGGTCGTGTAACTTAATAATTGTATCAATACATATTTACATCTCACTATTAAATTAAGAAAATCTCGATTTACAGCTTTTGATTATAATAAACTGTCCAAAGTTTCATCCTAAGTGTGCAATACGAATACATAAAGTAATATAACTAATAACACTCTCACATCTGTACCAGATATATGTACAAGGATGCATTTCTTTAAAAAAACTGTTAATTTTGCGACCTCTTACATATATTACTGTATTATTATTACATCCATTAATATCATCGATGACAGTTCTCGATAGTTATTTGCACAAACATAAGAGAACGAAAGAAGCTATAAATGTACATACGTAGAATAATAGGTAAGCACAACTGACTTAATTTTACCCTTATAGATAATTTAGCTTATATTTGTCACAAAATACGTAATTGTTTCTGTTTGTTATTATGGTTGGCTGGAACAACTTTGACAAAGGCTCGCAACCAAGGCGGAAGGACTTTGAAATAACGGCTCCAATTTTCACTGATCACACGTATTGTTTAATGCATAACCGATAGGGTGAGGCGAGCGGTATCACAGTCCATAACTCTCGAACGCACGTGGCTGGCCGTCGGGGGCGGTAGAACGGAGAAGGCGCCGGCACACACGGGGAGGATGGAGCCGGCTTGCAAGACCGGCGACGAAGTTTCGTACGTGCACGTCGAATGTGCTCCGAATTTACCGGCACCCTTCCACTCCGATCGCGGTCGACCGACTATGCTCCGAATTTCACAGGCAATCCTGTACAGTCAGGACGGTATCCGCTGGTCTCAATTCTCATACGGCAGACCACCGGAGTCACGGATTCTGTTAGAAATAGAAAGAAATAGAGAGAGAGAGAGTAAAAGGTGAAGAGAGTGTGGTCTTGTATCCATGTGTTTCATTTATGTGTTCGTGTATTTTGCCGC
The DNA here is from genome assembly GCA_030770225.1 of Temnothorax unifasciatus. NCBI lineage: Eukaryota > Metazoa > Arthropoda > Insecta > Hymenoptera > Formicidae > Temnothorax > Temnothorax unifasciatus. Next base: position 21,277 of record JASTWK010001614.1, on the reverse strand, counting down.
GCGATCAACGCAGACAGCGCTGCGCCGCAGACCTCGATCACGTGAGAAGGGAGAGGTTCGACGTTGCGCCGCGGATACGGTAATGATGGGTGTGAGTGAGACGGCGCATGAGACTGCGCGTGCGCGGGCCGTGCAGGCATGAGCGTGCGAGCGACGAGCAGTTATTCTTCCTTCGACCGTGCGAGTGTTCACGTTCTCTGCATTGAGACGATTCGGTTGCGTCATACGATATTGCGTCGAACGATCGTTACGATATCGTGTGTATTTCTGTACCTTCGCGGTCGGGCTATTCTCTTAAAGTTGTAAAGCGATATTCGAAAAGAGGACATTCACATTAATGGGACCGCAAGTTAACGAATGCAGGGGTGCGTTCCGTATGCCGGAGTGTTCATCCGGGCGAAGTGTGACGTCACACTCGAGGTTGTCTCGTGAAACGGAACGATTCTTGGACGTTGTTGCGCTTGCGCATATATGATATACATGTTCCATATTCCTGTATGCTTATTTGCTTTGTGATTATATTTTAAAGTAACACAAAAAACATGAAATACGTACTTGTAACTGAGCCGAACGGAAATGTCATCAGGGATGAATCAGGAAATATCCTGGTTCAACAACAACCTGGTAAGTGCTTCTATTTGTATGTTATGTAAACGTATACTTTTATGGTATAAATTATAGAGGTTATGTAAAAATGTTTTTGTTCAATATTCGCACATAAATTTTGAGGATAGCTATAAATATTAAAAATTTCAATATTGTTTTATTGTTACAGGAAATCAATTAATATTTATTACTTCTTCCCAAACTGCTACATTATTTCCAAACGCTGGAATTCAAGCTGAAACGGAGTCTTCAAGATTTGACCTTATTACAGATAGTGAACAAGAAAACAACAACACTACAAGAACTTCTTGGAATCGAAATGAGATTATAGAGCTAATAAGCTTATATAAGTCTCATGAACATCTATTTAAAAGCACGACAATGAAAAAGGATAAAGTATGGGACATGATAGCTCAAAAGTTACCGATGCACACAACTGAGCAAATAAAAAACAAATTTAAATATCTGAAACAGAAGTATATGGAAAAGAAAGATAGCTTCTCCGTCTCGGATAATCGCTCGTCATCCCAGAGGAGCATCACTTCCGATACACCGGGATTTAGGAAAGGTCGTTCGTATTCGAGAAATATTTTATTCACTGTACCGAACATTAGTCTGTTTATCGCTTCGAGTTTGTATGCGGGCAACGACGGTTCGAACATATCCTGAACTGTCCGTTTTAAAACGCCCAACGGTAACGTACATATTCCATGCTCCGCGGTGATCGTCTTTCCATTTTCACATTGTATTTCTATAAGGCCATTCGATTTAGAATCAGATTTTTCCGTAAGACCGACATCGTCTTGGCGACACTTTTGTTTTTGCCATCTAAAATAAATGAATAAAGTTAATATTACAGTCTTTGTTATATAACATATACGTATATTAGGATGCATTTTCTCGCTCCTCGAATATAAATATTTATTGTAAATTATAAATTCACCTAATCTTTGTTACGGCATGCTTGGTAAGAATACGGTCCTTTGGTATATGTTTCGAAACTGGCTCCAATATAATGCTATACCCGTTCGGAAGACTGATATTACCACCTTGAAGCTCGTCGTAGGAGCCCATCTCCAGGAGATCCACGTCGTCCATACTGTCGCAGCCTGTGACGCAGGTTTCTCTCTTGAGTAAACAGTCAAAAATCAGTTGTCTTACTCTTCGTTGCTCAGGTGGCAAAGACGACAGATAAATCTCTGCTTCCAGGGCGATGTGCGCCCCTACGCTGGTTATACCATCCGGTGGACTATACGTGCTTAAGAAGTATTCTTCGCATCGTCTCAAAAAGCATACGTAAGCCTCATAAATCTCTCGCAACACGGGAAATGGCAACTGTTTCCCATCTTCCAATGCTGCCACTACTTTGTAAGGTTTCGGCACATGTACAATGTCTATTAAACCATTCGCCATCGCCAACTCAAACATGGGATTACCTAATACTCCATGAATCCAGTTTGCTCCTAACTTAACTTTTTCATTGCCTAGATAAGATAGACGGGGAAAAAAACTTATTCTGTATACTGTGTGACAGTCTTCTATCATTTTCTTAAAATAATGGTAGCAGTAACATCTCATTGTACTTGTATACAGAGAGAATGAATGTCTTACAGTCTGTTGTCTCAGACTTAAATAAAATTATTTTATGTTATAAAAATAATAAAATATACAATTGTGATGAAAAGACTTTTCACAAAAGATTGACAAATATATTTTCTTTTTTTAAGTTTACCAAATGTACAAACAATATTTTCCTGTTTACACATAGATTATATATTCAGATCAATGTCCTACAAAATCCATCTAAATATATTTACTTCAAAAGCTCATATATAAGTAAATAAATAGGTATATCTTGTAAAAGTACTGATTCTATTCTTTCCGTCTTTCATCTTCTATCATCACATATATAATTGACAAGAATTTGTACACATTGAAATGTTATGAAAGTAAGCATTGATTTTAAATCTCCTAATGTATTACTGCTATAATTATAGACTCGGTCACTTTAACTTTCGGTTATGTTATATCACCGAGCAAATAAATTTAGAAGCGAGTTAAAGTTAAACACTTTGTCAAGATAAGAAGAGGTTAGGCTAATCGTACCGACTTGCACCGCGATGATTCGTCCACCTATACGTCCGCGCGCTTCGACTACGAGAAAATCCGTCTCGTTCTCGTTGTTCTTCAATAAATGAGTCGCCGCCGACAATCCAGCCATACCGGCACCAATAATCAAGATCTTACATGACAGTCGGTCATCCTCCGAATTATTCGTAGATTCATAACAGAACATAAACATAACCTACAACGCAAATCTACATGTATTTGATCGTCGCGCTTTATTACACCACGCCGTTCTGCGCATGTCAGACGTTTCTCGTCGGAGTCCCGAGCACGACGAGAAGTTGTCGTCCGGGCGTTTGAAAATTGTGAAACGGAACGCGGTTATGACGTCACACCTTGGTAAACGGAACGGTTTTGGACAAAAAGTTGTCGTCCGGACGTTTATACGGAACGCACCCCAGTTGTACTCGCACGAAGGAAGCCATCCGGCATTTTATATCTGAAGGAAGGAAGGACGTCCATCGTCAATCCATGACGATTCTTAACTCGCAGGACGTCAATACCATTACCAGTGGACAAAAGGTGCCCTTACGGGTGAGAGGCGGGCTATATTGCCCTGTCGAATATTTCATCTACGAGAGAAGGAAGGTCTGCAATTCTAAGGTAAATCTTCGATTTACATCTATTCGTGTGATATGCTCGCGAGCGGTGTTAAGTTTGGTAAGACAAAGTTCATTACCAGCTTAACTGTCTAACATTCGTTACAGAGAGCGCGAGATCTGCGCGTTTCAAGGAGCTGCAATTCTGCAGAACAGACCTTCCAGTTTTTTTCTAGAAAGCTGAGCTCAGTGTAAATTCAATATTTCTTTAAACGGTTGCAACCGGTATATTAAATTAGATTCATTACTTAATGGCCATTTCGAACATTCTAGTATTACGATAAACCTTGTTATGTAAAGAACGATTCCGTTATTAGATTATAATTCGTGGTATCAAGCGCTTTATATATATTCAATAAATTAACTTTCGAAGAGATTACGATACATTTGCGACAGTCCACTGCGTACTAAAGCCAAATTCCGACACTTAGAAACTCTTGTTCTCGATCATTCGACACGTTTTACGATTCGTACCTTCCGTTATTCAACGACCGATTATAATAAGCTTTACTATTAATAATATCGTTTCGATCGTTGCTTGGATTAATACGTTATATGATTTAATGCTGAATCTCAGCAATTATACAAATTACGCACCAGTCTCTTGTCGTGTTAACCGCTCGTGTCGAGTTCAGTCGTATCGCGGCATGCTGCTATGAGATTTCCTTACAAGGAAATAACTTTGCGTTCAGAAGAAGAACGATCGCTTGTGTTGTAGTAATTGCTCGTGTCGTATTAATTGCTCTTATCGTAGTACATTGCGTTGCTGAAGGAGACGAAACGAATAATAACGTATTGTTTCATGCTTCATTGATTTCATGTAATGTGTGATCTATGCCTGATTATTTATATGTTATGAGATATCATGAATGATCCTTTTATAAGAATGTTTCTTTCGAAGGTTGAACTTTAATAATGTTCACATTCTATTTAAAATAAAGTATCATTCGATACGAATCTAAGTAAAACATTTCTTTTGACAAACATTAAGACAAACAATCTGAATAATGTTACAGTGAGATAGACTGCGAGTAAAGGGATTATTCAAAACTATTATATTTCTTTGATTTATATCTTCATGTATTGACTGATATTTGATGTTTATACTGTGCATTTATTTGTGTATTCGACCATTTATCACACTGGATACAAGACTGAAAAATACACAGTCTCTCAAACTAATCGACTATTAAATTGATGTGTCGTTCCTTCCCGAAACTTCAAGAATCCTTTCACGCGAACCTTAGATTTCTAACAGATTCACACGGCGCAATTATTACTTCGATCCGTCTCGGTGCGCTGAGAAAAGCCGACTCGACTCCGATCATGTTCTACCGACCCGAACGTGATGTACGAAGGATCGGGTCCGTTCGGCATCGATCGTCGCGCGGAATAGCGGGTGACACGTGGGGCGCACGTGGAGCGCGAACGCGAGCGCGAGTTGATCCCCGATCGGTTAACGCACGCATCAGCGCCTTTTCCCTAACATACCGCCCGCCTCGAATGTACAAAGAACATTCGAAATGTTTACAATCGAACTCTAGTGGTTAGGCTAATGGTTTATACAACTATATACAAGAAATCTTAAATGACACACAACTTAGAATTAAGTTTATCGATGAATGCAGACGAGCGCTGTCAGGAGGCATCACCGCCCGCCGTGGCAGAATTCATTTCTTCATTATTAATCTCAACGGGGAGAAAACATAGTTTGACAGTCGGTCGTCTGTACTCAGATCGATGCGTTTTTACCGTGACTATACGAGTTAAGCCGTCATCTCCGGGATGACAAGCGATAATGCGATCGAGTTCCCATTGGCACGGAGGGACCAATGGGTTGCGCAAAAGGACGATTTGACCGACTTTGGCCAACCGCTGGACGACGCGCCACTTAGGGCGTTGTTGAAGGGAATGCAAGTAGTCGCCTGACCACGACCTCCAAAAAACTTCGGTTAGTCGCTGGAGCATTTGCCAGCGCGATAGTTTGGTCTCTTTGAGATCGAGCACGCTCGGCTCGGGAGGGGCGACAAGAGCGGTACCGACGAGGAAATGACCAGGCGTCAAAGCTTGATAATCATCAAGACTATCGGACACGGGAGCAAGGGGCCTGGAGTTCAGGCATGCCTCAATTTTACAGAGAAGCGTGGTCATTTCCTCAAACGTAAGCGTGTGGAGGCCGATGCATCGTTTTAAATGATGCTTTACGCTCCGAACGCCGGCCTCCCACAGGCCTCCAAAATGAGGTGCAGCAGGAGGCAAAAAATGCCACTCAGTGTTGTCGGTCGCGAGTCGGTTTAGATAATTCGGATCCCGGATTGCCTGCGAGTGCGCACGTGAGAGCTCGCGATCAGCACCTTGAAAGGTCGTGCTATTATCGGAGTACATAGCTTTTGGCAGCCCTCGGCGAGACACAAATCGTTGATACGCGGCCAGGAACGCTGCAGTGCTGTAATCACTGACAAGCTCTAAGTGAATGGCTTTGATAGTTAAACAAACGAACAAAGCAATGTAGGCCTTGTGCGATTTGTGTCCTCGACCGGAAGCTGAGCGGACAGCGATGGGACCTGCGTAGTCGACGCCGGTGTGTATAAAGGCTCGAACGGTACGGTTAACTCGGGCTTCCGGTAGATCTCCCATAAGTTCGATCGGTGTTTCGGCACGTTCGCGTGTGCATTGGATGCATTTGTAAATAACAGAGCGAACGGTTGCTCGAGCACGGAGAATCCAATACTCACTGCGCAATGACGCGAGGGTAAGCTGAGGGCCGGCATGCAACACTCGTAAATGATGATGTTCGATAAGACGGGACAACAACGGGTGTGACCGAAGGACGATCGGATTTTTTGTCGTACCAGGAAGGCAAGCATGACGAAGCCTGCCGCCTGCGCGGATCAGGCCGTCGGGATCTAAATACGGATTGAGGGGGGAGAGCGGACTGGTTTTCGGCATGGCTTTAGAGTTTTTTAGCGCGGCAAGTTCGTGGGGAAACATTTCAGATTGCATGGTTCTGAGCCAGTAACGTTTAGCTCGTTGAATTCCGTCCGGTAACAAGCGCGCCGAATGCCCATCAATAGGCGGGAGTGAGCGTCGTCTCAATAGGAATCGGTAAAGGTACGCGGTGACTCGGAGTAATTTAGGCCACGACGAGAAACGCGACGAAAGGTCCCAGCTCGGTGCCGCATGAAAGGTATGAGCGGGTTGCTCTCGGCGTTCCTCAAGATGGAGTCCTGGAGGTAATGGGGGGCACGTAGTCGGCCAACATTCGGGTGGTTGGCGTAGCCACAAGGGACCTGACCACCACAAATGATGATTTTGCAACGCGTCGGGAGCGATGCCGCGGGACGCGCAGTCTGCGGGATTATCTTGCGTTGGTACATGACGCCATGACGCTTCTGGAAGCATGGATTGAATGGCGGATACGCGATTTGCGACAAAGGTTTTCCATCGAGATGGAGAGTGCTTCAGCCAAGCCAAAACAATTTGAGAGTCTGTCCAACAGCAAATCTCGAGGTCTGGTAGCTGAAGAACGGTACGAACGTATTGGGCTGCGTTGGCGAGGAGATGAGCCGCTTTCAATTCCAGACGGGGAACACTTAGCGTTTTGAGTGGGGCGACTTTTGATTTGGCCATGACTAACGAGACCGACACGGATCCATCCACCTGCGTGAGAACAAGGTACACGACAGCTGCGAATGCCTTCGTCGAGGCATCGCAAAAACCATGAATGGAACAACGCATGGTGTGAGGTCCATGTTCGGTCCAACGCGGCAGTTTGAGCGCATTGAGACTAGGAAGTCTTGTCTGGTAATCTATCCAGTCGTTTAGCTGTTGGCTCGGAAGTTCCTCATCCCACTGGCATTTAAGCAACCACAACTGTTGCATAAATATCTTCGCGGTTATAGTAACGGGTGTGGCCCATCCTAATGGATCAAAAAACTTCGCTATCGTCGACAGGATCGTTCGTTTTGTTTTCATTGGAGTAGAAGGTACGGAAACACAGAATTGGAAGACGTCAAGCGAGGGATTCCATGTTATTCCCAGGACCTTGATTTGCTCGTCGTCCTGAAGAACTTTATGAGTGGCTAAGCCGTGATCGGAAGGATCAATGTCGGATAAAAGGTCGGATGAATTACTTGCCCATTTTCGAAGGCGGAAGCCGCCTTTCTCAAGGATCGCAACTAATTGGTCGCGGGTCTGACGAGCAAGTATGGGATCATCGGCGCCAAACGCGGTATCGTCGACGTAGGTTTTGCGGCGCAAAACTAGAATCGCCAACGGAAACTCAGCTCCATGGTCAATCGCGAGTTGCTCCAGAACACGGAGAGCTAGGTACGGAGCGGCGGCAGTGCCGTAGGTGACCGTCACGAGAAGATATTCCTTTAACGGGTCGTCCGGGGAAGGGCGCCAGAAAATGCGCTGATAGGTGATGTCGCGGTCGTCGACCAAAATCTGTCGATACATTTTGCTTATATCAGCGGTGTAAACGTACCGATGCTGACGAAACAAGAGGATGACGGTAGGAAGCTCCTGTTGGAGCTTTGGCCCTATTAACATGTGGCTGTTCAACGACGTGCCGTTAGTGGTTGGCGAAGAAGCATTGAAGACTACGCGCAAACGAGTTGTCGCACTGTCCTCTCGGAGGACGGCATGGTGCGGGATATAATAATAAGATTGTGGTGGCGCAGCTTCATTGGGTGAGACTTCACGCATGTGCCCGAGTTGCTCATATTCAGCGAGAAATTCACGATACGCTAACGCTAGATTGGGATCTCGCTGGAGACGGCGTTCCAACTGATGGAACCTCGATAGAGCAGTAGCGCGGGACTCCCCCAACGGTAGAGGCGGTCCGGTTTTAAACGGTAGTCTGACTACATAACGTCCTTGCGGCGTAAAGGGAGTGAGTTGCCATAAAGTGCTCCTCACATTGGCGTTCTTCAGGGCTTAAATGAGCTTTCTGAGGTATCTCCTCGACTTCCCAAAATCGACGGATGTCGAAATCAAGAGCTTCGTATACATCTCCATGGAAGACGGATACGGACGAGAGGTCGCGTTTAGGAAGTGGGGCAATTGGACCGGAAATGATCCAACCGAGGGTTGTATTTTGCGCGATAGGTTCGTGAATGGAACCTTTTCGAACACCGTCAAGCACGAGCATGCCGAATAAGTCAGCTCCAATGATGACGTCAATTGGATCGGGACTCAGGGGTTTACTGTCGGCTAGGTTGAGCCCTGTGAAATGCTTCCATTGACACGGTGGGTTGACTCGACTCGGAATATATTTCGTTAAAGACGGAAGAATGAGTGCGGTGGTCGAATAGGCAGGTCCATCGTGAGACGCGGGGGTGATCGTGATGTGAGCAGCGTGGCGCACAACCGACTGAGTTTCGCCGATACCGGTAACGAGAACGGCGCGTCTAACTTTTGGTAATCGAAGGCACTGAGCGAGCGATTCGGTCATCAAGGTTGACACGGAGCCTTGATCGAGCAGTGCACGGACGGTAACAAAGCGGCCGGAGTTTGAGTGTACGCGAACGCGGGCCGTGGCAAGCAAAATCTTAGAATTCGGCGCCACGGTTTTGGAGACTAAATGCGCCGCGATCTCATCGGTTTTATTGTTGAGGTTGTCAATAACAAGTTGCACAGTGCTTTTGTGAATAAAGGAGTTTAATATAAAAGAATACACGCGCTAAAGAACCGACAAGTGCTTCGGTATACGGTGAACGGCGAAGTGCGGCCATGCAACGCTACGCGCGAAGAAGGTGAAAGGAGGGGGGGAGCGCTCGCGAGAGAGAGTAGGTGGCGCATAGGTATACAATGCAGTGCTTGCAATCGCTGAAACAGAAAGTCTCATCGCGCCAACGAATCCTCTGGCGGGAATATAAAATCAGAGATGAGAAACATCCTCAACATTTATTTTCGGTGGGAGCGGGATTTGAGCTGAGAGGCGTGGTCTCAACCGGCTTAGCGAGATTTTTAAAATGTAATAACGAATGATGTCTCTTGTGACATTGTCGACACGCGTACGCGCTTGTACATTCTTTGACATTATGTTTGGTACTGAAACAGTTCAGACATCGCTTATTTTTTCTAATAAAGTCGGAACGTTGGGATGGAGATTGCTTTAAAAACACGGGGCATTGATAGAGTAAGTGATTTGCTTTGCATATAGCACATGCAAGCGGAGCTGCGGAAGCGGAATGAGACGCGAGCGATTTTTTCTTCGCGGATTCCCCAGGTTTTTCCTTTGGCGTGGGTACGATCGCCTCTAATGCACGAATACGCGACTCGAGAAATTGATCAAGCTCACGATAACGAGGGTAATCGACGGAGTCTCCGAGCTTGAGCTCCCAAGCCTTTCGCGACGATTTATCAAGTCTTTGGGATACAAGGAAAACAATCAAATCATCCCAATGTTCGACTGCTCGCCCGAGATTTGTGAGCGCTTGAATTGCTGCGTTAGTTTGATCGCGGAGATTCCGAAGGTCGTTAGAGGTTTCTGCGGTAAGCGACGGAAGATTGAAAAGACTTTGTAAATGAACGGTGATAAGGCGACGTTTGTTGTCATACCGAGACACGAGAATATTCCACGCGACCTCGAAATTCTGAGCGGTAACCGCGAGATGGTCAAGCGCCTTACTTGCTTCCCCTTTTACACAGGAGCACAAGTAGTGCATGTGATCTACATTCGACAAATGAGGGTCGCTGGAAACTAAAGATTTAAATCTGTCGCGGAAACTTTCCCACTTATCTGGACTCCCGTCGAAGGTCGGCAGGCTGATCCTGGGAAGATGCGTCGCAGCACGGAACGGGTCGGAGAGGCTGCTTCCGTCGCGTAGAGTGCCGAATGGAGATGCGTGGTCCTCGTGAGTGGCGAGAATGTCGGACATGAAGTCGGCAGCTTCATTATAGTATTCCTCGCAGGCGATGAAATAATTCTGGGTGAAATACGGATGCGAATTTCTGAGCTTCTCGTCGGCAAGGAACGAGATTTTGCCATTCAGTTCCTGGCATTTGGCGTACGTCTCCTTTAACGATGTGAGACGCTGTCGTGTAACGGCTGAAGTCCACTTCGCTTGAACAAGCTTCTTATAATTTGGCAACGCACGAGACACAGTATTCATATGCTCGTCTTGCATGACCAACAGCTCCTCAACGGAAGACATGGTGATACAGCGATATTTCAATGTTAAGTCCGTTAAAGTCACAAACACGTTTTTCTACTTGGCAGCGATCCGGTTCGAAGGACCAATATGTTTGTTATTATGGTTGGCTGGAACAACCTTGACAAAGGCTCGCAACCAAGGCGGAAGGACTTTGAAATAACGGCTCCAATTTTCACTGATCACACGTATTGTTTAATGCATAACCGATAGGGTGAGGCGAGCGGTATCACAGTCCATAACTCTCGAACGCACGTGGCTGGCCGTCGGGGGCGGTAGAACGGAGAAGGCGCCGGCACACACGGGGAGGATGGAGCCGGTTTGCAAGACCGGCGACGAAGTTTCGTACGTGCACGCCGAATGTGCTCCGAATTTACCGGCACCCTTCCACTCCGATCGCGGTCGACCGACTATGCTCCGAATTTCACAGGCAATCCTGTACAGTCAGGACGGTATCCGCTGGTCTCAATTCTCATACGGCAGACCACCGGAGTCACGGATTCACACGGCGCAATTATTACTTCGATCCGTCTCGGTGCGCTGAGAAAAGCCGACTCGACTCCGATTATGTTCTACCGACCCGAACGTGATGTACGAAGGATCGGGTCCGTTCGGCATCGATCGTCGCGCGGAATAGCGGGTGACACGTGGGGCGCACGTGGAGCGCGAACGCGAGCGCGAGTTGATCCCCGATCGGTTAACGCACGCATCAGCGCCTATTCCCTAACAGTTTCCATATACGCACTGTAAGACAGTGATTTATTATAAACATTTTGTTATTTCGATTAAATAAAAGATGATAAATATTTCTGTAACATCTTACAATATCAATTAAAGTCAACTTTAAATAAGATTTAAAGAATTTTTATCGTATCAACAACATATATATATATAATTGTAAAATATAAACTAAACATGTCTTAAGACCTTTGGTACTCGCACCTATTATCAGGACACAACATTATAGTAGTATTGCCAAACCCTGTAACAAACATTATTTAAATGCGGGATTATATTCTTTGGATGGATTTAACACCTTTCCTTACAAATTGATATCAAATGATCATATACCTAACGAATGGTCATCATAATGACAAATGTGATAAATCCAAAAATTTTGAAATGTAAAAAATATACAACTGGCTGCTTGCCGAACAAATTGAAATCAGCAAGCAATCGACTATAAACCTAAGGTATTGTACAATAAAAGTCATTAGTTACTTTTATGCAAGCAATATTATAAGAAACTAATTGCATATCGCAAATTAATTACCGTCGTCATGAAAGAAAATATCAGTGGAAAGCTTGATTGTTGAAACAGAGACATTGCAGTTAACAAACAGGAGAACATATTGACCGCACACATCATTTGTACGCTAGTTACACCATAGTCTGTAAAAAGTGCATTTTGCCAGGTACTTGTGAAACTATCTAATAATAAGTAACCTCCCAGTAAAATAACACCAGAGAGTGTTGTAGCCCCATCTGAAAGTATTTGATAGATCTATCGTAAGTTGACTGCAACTAAAATGTATTATAGATTTAACAAAATATTGTAGGATGCGTGGAAGTTAGAGAGAGCGAGCAAGAGAGAGAGAGAGAGAGAGAGAGAGAGAGAGAGAAGCGACGATCGGTAAAGAAGACCGACTTCGTTCGCTCGAGGCGGCGGCATCGTTTGTAAGAGGCGGCGATACCGTTGACAAGATTAGCGACTTTCGGCGTCGATTGATGGCGGCGACTGAAATGAGAGATGTTTTCCGAAATAAAATATAAAAGTAAAGCGTTTGGGCGACCGCGCTCAGTCTGAATCTGTCTAGCGGAGAGAGCAGATCGATTTTGACGAGCTAAGAGCGTAGCGAGTGAGCATTGTAAGAGACTGTAGAGCGTGTAGAGTGTTTACGTTGTATTCCCGATTCTTCTGGCCATTACTCTATAATTATATAATAAACTTATTATAGAACCTATATCCCTACATAATTTGGGGGCTCGTCCGGGATACGGCCAGCGCGGTTCGAAATACAAGTTTCGGGAAGTGACGAGAGACATGATGAGATTAGCGAGGAGTCAAGACGATATAAGTGAAAGGAGTGCAAGTGACTTAACAGACTTAACAGTCGTGCAATTGAAGGAGAAACTAAAAGAGCTGGGATTATCCTGTTCTGGTTCGAAAAACGAGTTAGTGTTACGATTACACAAAGCTGTGTCTTTCGGTATGAGGACGGATACGCAGCAAGAAACTCAGACGGCAGAAGGTGCAGAAGGTGCTGTCGGCGGGAGAACGGACGGAGGAAGCAGGATGGACGGGCAACAGGAACATCGTTCTCGTGATACGCGTGCCCTGGAGATAGAGTTAGAAGTATTGAGGCGAGAGCTCGAGTTACTAAGGAGGCAATCACAATCGGTTGTACGTACACCAGACGCACGTGTTTGAAGCAGAGCCCAGGCTAGTACAGTCAGGATTACTATCAGTGCCATAGCCGAACTTCTTGCTACATTCGACGGTACGATGAATAATTTCGATACCTGGCAAACGCAGTTAAGAATGTTAAGCGGACCTACCGGCTGGACGACGAGTACACGAGAATACTGATCGGTATGCGGCTAAAAGGAAAGGCGTTAGAATGGCTGCATTCGAAACCCGAACTCGTGGAAATATCTGTGGAAGCTCTACTCAGTGAACTCAAGGTCATGTTCGATCATCGGCCAAGCAGAATAGTGCTACGCAAAAAGTTCGAGGAACGTACGTGGAAAAAAGGGCATTCAGTGATTATGTGCACCAGAAGATTATTCTCGAAATCGCATACCAATTGGAAGAAGAGGAACTCGTCGAATATATCATCGACGGCATACCCGACCGTGCATTGAGGGACCAGGCACGACTTAGCGGTCTCGATACGAGAGCGGCATTACTGGAGGCGTTTTGAGCGAATCACGCTCTGGGATAAAAAATATCCAGCGACGAAGAACGACGAGGGGAAGGCGCAGTTGCGGGCGAAGGCGGACAAGAGCAGCGAGAGCGGAAAAAGTGAGCGCAAGGAGGCGTCATCTAATGAAAAGAAGCGGTGCTTCAACTGTGGTTTACCCGATCATCTTGGCAAGGACTGCCCCGAACAAAGGAAAGTGGCCCAAAATGTTTTAAGTGCGGAGAACGAGGACATATTGCGGTCAAAGTGGCCCAGGAAAACAGGGTGATGTAAAAATTAGCTATGTTGTAACGCAGGTAGCTCAGACAAAATGCAGTAAAGAAGTTGCGGTAAAACGGTTATATACCATCGCGTTAGTTGATACCGGAAGCGATCTATGTATTATGCGCGCAGATCTATATACCGATATAGGATCTCCCCCGTTGGAACACAAAGAAACGCAGTTTAGTGGCATAGGATTGAAAGAAAACGTAGCGCTCGGAGAATTTCGTGCTGAATTAACGGTGGATAAACATTCATATTCTGTTCTAATACGAGTTGTCGATAATGATGTGATTAGTCATAAGTTTCTCATTGGCATCGATTTTTTGAATACGGTCGAGTTGTGCATAAAAAACGGAAATGTGTTAATCAGGTCCCGTGGAGGAAACGGTAGGAAAAGTCGTGAAAAATTGCCTGAGATATTTCAAATAAATTTAAGACGCGAAGAAACTGACGAAATAGATCTAACGAATATTGCGAATAATAAACATCGGTCAGCTATCAAAGATATTATTAGTAATTACTCTCCTGATAAAGTTAGAGAAACCGATGTTAAAATGACAATTATTTTAAAAGACGAAGAGCCGGTGTATCAAAGGGCTCGGCGATTATCTCCGATCGAAAAGAAAAAGTAAACGTGCATATTAGTGAGTGGCTACGAGATGGCATTATACAGCCTCTCTCTCTGACTACGCGAGCCCGGTAGTTCTAGTCAATAAGAAGGATGGAAATTCAAGGCTATGTGTCGATTACCGACAACTTAATAAAAAGATTGTGCGTGATAGATTTCCACTCCCCCTTATTGAGGATCAATTAGATCTTCTGCAAAACGGCGAGGTACTTTAGTACGCTAGATTTGAGAAACGGGTTCTTCCACGTTCCCATAGATAAGAATAGTCAGAAGTACACGGCTTTTATAGTCCCCCGACGGACATTATGAATTTTTAAAGGTACCATTCGGACTTTGTAATTCACCTTCAGTGTTTCAGCGATTTATTAATGCGACGTTTAGCGATGCGATACGCGATAAAATAGTTTTAACCTATTTAGACGATTTAATAATCCCCTCCGAGAGTGAAGACGTAGGAATAAAAATCTCGAAATTATACTGAGAATTGCGAGCGAGGCAGGATTAAATATAAATTGGCGTAAAATGTGTTTTCTACAAACTAGAATAGAATTTCTCGGTCATATAATAGAAGATGGCAAAATATATCCATCCGAGTGTAAAATTGAAGCAGTGCGCAAATTTCCAGAGCCGGTTAATATTAAGCAAGTGCAAAGTTTTCTGGGATTTGAGCGGATACTTTAGAAAATTTGTGCCGAAATATTCCATGTAGCGCGCCCGTTAACCAATCTGTTGAAATCGAATGTGATGTTTTCGTTTTGGAGAAGAAGAAAAAAGCGCGTTCATTAATTTAAAAAATATTTGTGTGATAAGCCCGTGTTATATTTGTATAGAGTAAATGCGACGACGGAATTACACACAGACGCGTCAATTGACGGCTACGGTGGCGATCCTTTTACAGAAGAGCGACGTGGATGATGCATTTCATCCTATATATTATTCCAGTGGCAAAACTACGCCTGCGGAGCGGCGATATACGAGCTACGAATTAGAGGTACTCGCTATTGTCAAAGGTCTAATAAAATTTCGTGTTTATTTATTAGGGATCCCCTTTAAAATAGTAACAGATTGTCGTGCGTTTACATTAACGATGCATAAAAAAGACTTGTGTGTGCGTGTGGCACGTTGGGCGCTTCTCTTAGAGGAATTCGATTACACTATCGAGCACAGACCCGGAAAAAATATGATGCATGTTGATGCGTTGAGTCGCAACCCCCTTCCAGTTTGTATGATCTTAGATGAACGCGATAGTTTAACGATAAAATTTAAGCAAGCGCAGCAAGACGACAGCGACGTAAAGAAAATATTCGATGCGGTAAAAGAAGGAAATATCGATAGCTACGTGATAAAAAATGATTTATTATTTAAGAAACATAACGCGGATATATTATTAGTTGTTCCTAAGTCGATGCGTACGCAAATTATTAAACAAGCGCACGAGCGAGGTCATTTTTCGGTGGCGAAGACTGGAGCGTTATTATTTAAAGATTATTATATATCAAATGCGAAACCAAAGATTGAAAAGGTGATAAAAAACTGTGTGACTTGCATTCTGGCGGAAAGGAAACAAGGCAAGCAAGAGGGATATTTAAATACTATAGAGAAAGGTGAGCTGCCTTTAGACACGTATCACGTGGATCACTTAGGGCCGTTGCCCTCCACTAAGAAAAATTATAAGCACATTTTTTGCGGTTGTCGATGCATTCGCGAAATTTATATGGTTATATCCGACTAAAACTACAAACGCGGCGGAAGTGATAGATAAGCTTAAAAAACAATCAGTGATTTTTGGTAACCCGCGGAGAATAATTTCAGACCGTGGTAGCGCATTTACATCTAAAGAATTCGAGGATTATTGTACAACGGAGCGCATAAATCACATATTAACTACGACCGGAGTTCCGCGAGCAAACGGTCAAATAGAGCGTATGAACCGAATTCTTATACCATTGTTAACTAAATTGTCGGACCCTAAACGAGAAGAATGGTTCAAATTTCTTAATTTAGCTCAACTATATTTAAATTGTACGTCTCAGAGGAGTATTGGTACTACACCATTTCATTTAATGTTCGGAGTACACGCGCGTATGCGGGATGATCCCCATATCCGAGAATTGTTAGAAAAAGAATGGATTGACGATTTACAAAACGATCGAAGCGATTTGCGCAAACAGGCGAGAGAATGCATAGCGAAAGTTCAGCGTGAGAATCGATTAACTTTTGGAAAAAAACGTAAAGCGGCTACGAAGTATAGAGAGGATGATTTGGTAGCGATAAAACGTACGCAATTAGGCCCTGGCTTAAAATTAGCTAACAAATATCTAGGTCCGTATACTGTAACGAGAGTGTTGCGAAATGATCGATATCTTGTACAGAGAGTGGGTGAACATGAAGGACCGATGAAGACGTCAACATCCGTTGACCATATGAAACCGTGGGTAGATTTTGTAAGCGATAACTCCGATGACGAAAGCGAAGACGAAGACATTCGGGGACGAATGTCCTTGCAGAATGGCCGAGTGTAGGATGCGTGGAAGTTAGAGAGAGCGAGCAAGAGAGAGAGAGAGAGAGAGAGAGAGAGAGAGAGGAGAGAGAGAGAGAGAGAGAGAGAGAGAGAGAGAAGCGACGATCGGTAAAGAAGACCGACTTCGTTCGCTCGAGGCGGCGGCATCGTTTGTAAGAGGCGGCGATACCGTTGACAGGATTAGCGACTTTCGGCGTCGATTGATGGCGGCGACTGAAATGAGAGATGTTTTCCGAAATAAAATATAAAAGTAAGCGTTTGGGCGACCGCGCTCAGTCTGAATCTGTCTAGCGAAGAGAGCAGATCGATTTTGACGAGCTAAGAGCGTAGCGAGTGAGCATTGTAAGAGACTGTAGAGCGTGTAGAGTGTTTACGTTGTATTCCCGATTCTTCTGGCCATTACTCTATAATTATATAATAAACTTATTATAGAACCTATATCCCTACAATATATACCGTTTTTATGATCAGAAATGTCCAATATAAAGAGCGTCATTCTGATAGAAATGAGAATCGCAGTAACATTCATACTCGTAATATTCATATGTTGTATGCGAAATTATTTTTTCCATTAACATGACTGAGATAATTTTAGAAGCTTTAGCTAGAACATTTATACAAATACTCATATCTTGGCACATAAGAAGTTATGACTAGAGAAATCAATGAATCGTCAGAAGGTATATACAATCGTAATTTTTTACCTGTGATGGAAAACTGACATACTTCAAAGCTTCGTATTGACACCAACTGCTCATAATATTTGACAAGGAGCAAAACGCATATTTGTACAATGGCGTCTTATGTTGCGGCTGACGTTGAATAAGTAAATATAATCCCGATATCAGGAAAGCAAGAATGCGATTCACAAACACCAGGAATTGCGAATCTTGAAACCGCGCTTTATTGCCAGAAGCATCTTCGTACTCCTATAAAAATAAATCTTGATTTAATTACGTTACATGATAATCTAAAATAATATCCACTTCTAATATCGATAAAATTTGACTAATACCTGTGTCATTATCTTTTCCTGCAAGTAGTCCCATGTTAGATAACTAAATTGCAGCCCAAAGAAACAATACAGCAAGAGCAGGGCGTCTTGAGTAAAAGTGCGCTGGACATGAGTGGAAGCATTAGAAGCATAAACCGGTGAGTCCAAAAGGCCTGTCTCGCAGTGTCCGACGCAGCATGAATGCACCAGTCTGGGAATACAGTCTTTCCCTGCATAAATATTCTTTTTAATTACCACAGTATATATCATAAGATATTATATTAAATCTTTCTAAATTGTTGATACTTACCGCTTCTCTGTATGTACTTTGTATATCGTACATATTTATATATAAGGCAATCAAACACAATCGAATAACCCAATTGTATGTAGAGGTTTTGAAGATTTCTTCTCCATTATTTGTGAACAATTTTATGACCTCGCTAGTTCCAAATATGACGCTGACTGAAAGCAGTAGCAGCAGGCTGCCAAACGTACTCTCTTTAATTACATATGGTAATTAAACATGAAAATTACGTATATAATTATAAAAATAAAGTATTAAAGATAGGAGAGGTGATGTGACGATACACATTGAACACTAACGTGTCTAATCGCCCTGTTCGCGTCAGCTGTGAAAACGGGACTGACGCCGCCATCGCATTTGCGCTTTCGACAAAGTCAAGATTAAGACGTACCATATTACGATGTTACCCCATCTCTACATCCCGCGAAAAACGATCTAATATGAATCTAACTAAAATCATATTAAATCATACTAAATTTGGGTAAAATTTAAATTAAACCCAGATTTTATATTAAAATTATATTTGTTTAAATACAGTTTTAATTTGCACTTATTAAAATCAGTTATGTAGATTAAATATGATCTACAATAAAATAGGGCTTTAATTTAAATTTAATTAGATCACTTATGTGGATCATATAACACTTCGAATCAAATATGGTTTTAATTTGTATTTAATAAGATAACTTAGTGGATTATATATGATCCAGAACCATACATGATGCAGAATATTTATAAATAAGACTTTAATAAAAAGTTAATGTGTTCTGTATGCGACTTTTACTCGATTCAATTGCGGCTTTAACCCAAATTTGGTTCTAATTTGATTCTTATTAAAACGTATTTTTGTTTAAATAATATTTGCAGTAAAATTTGTTTCCTTATTTGTCGAACTTAACATGTAAATATTTGATTCAAATTAAAAAGTTAGACTAATGTTAAATATTAATTTTGATTTTGGAAAAATTATGAAAAGTTAATAATTGGAAAATTAAGTATAGATTAAATTTCATATTTTATAGACTTTTCCCGCGAAAAAACGATTGTATTAAAACCGTATTAAAAGCTTATATGAATTCAATAAGAGTCTTATTAGAATCGAATATGCAAATCAATTATAATTTAAATATAAGTCATATTTAAATCAAATTAAACCCCAATCTTATTTAATCTATATATGGATTAAACTGGACCTTGCTCTGTTAAAATGCCAAAATCAGCCGCACAGACCTAAAAAAAATGCAGAGTTAATATGATTTTAATTTGCCAAATGTAGATTAAATATGGTAATAAATACAAAATTAATTTGATCATATAAGTCAAATATAAGTCAAATAAGTCAAATATAATCAAATTTAAACCAATTTAAATTTAAATTTAAACCAGATTATATAAAATTCTAATAAGATCCAAATAATATTTATATATGACTGTAACTCAATCTTATTTGGTCTTAATGGTTGTAATTATAGAGGGTTATAATATTTTTTAAGCGTGCCACTTTATTATAAGAGTGGACTTCACGATATAACTGATACAAAATTGTGTCGCGCGAGAATAGCGCGAGACAGTGTCGTGTCTTTTTGATACCGTTCTTATACACTCTTTGTCAAATTTTAATTACGAGAAACAGATCACATCGAATGCCATCTATCGGATACTTTGAGATGCAATATCTGATCTGATCATATATAATCTTATATGACTATTAGGTTCATATATGATCATATATAATCTTATATGACTATATAAGTTCATATATGATTATATAATTTTCAGTTTAAATTATAAGCTATGTTTGCAAAATAATACGATTAATATATTTATTTGTAAGAACTATAATATATATTATATAATAGTTTGTTTTTTTCACGAATTATTACAGGTAACACTGTTTACGAATTCAATAAAAATTAATATGTCAATTAAAAAAGATTGTGTCTTATGCAAAATTAAAAAAAAAGGAAAATTTAAAATAACACAAGCAATGAGATGCCGTTTTTGATCGAAGTTCCGATCTGATCATATATAATCTTATATGACTGTATCATTTTATATACGATAATCCAATTAAAAAATCCAGTAAAATCTAAAAATAAAACTTTTATTTAAGAAAAATATACAATCTATAGCGGACTGAAATACACTGCTGGTTCATTCCCAGATCTTTTGTATTATTCTGTCCAACTTTGAATTGCTCAAAATGCTCCAATTATTTCAAATTTATATTTTGTTAACATAGACGTAGCTAATTGTGATAGAATCCACAGCTTGTTATAGACTCAAATTATTTTGTATACCGTATAATTATCTTTTTGTAAAAATCTTCAACAAAAATTAATGACAACATATACTAACTGTATTGTAATAAAAGTCTATAAAATATGAAATTTAATCTATACTTAATTTTCCAATTATATTATTAACTTTTCATAATTTTTCCAAAATCAAAATTAATATTCAACATTAGTCTAACTTTTTAATTTGAATCAAATATTTACATGTTAAGTTCGACAAATAAGGAAACAAATTTTACCGCAAATATTATTTAAACAAAAATACGTTTTAATAAGAATCAAATTAGAACCAATTTGGGTTTAAAGCCGCAATTGAATCGAGTAAAAGTCGCATACAGAACACATTAACTTTTTATTAAATCTTATTTATAAATATTCTGCATCATGTATGGTTTTGGATCATTATAATCCACATAAGTTATCTTATAAAATACAAATTAAAACCATATTTGATTCGAAGTGTTATATGATCCACATAAATGATCTAATTAAATTTAAATTAAAGCCCTATTTTATTGTGGATCATATTTAATCTACATAACTGATTTTAATAAGTGCAAATTAAAACTGTATTTAAACAAATATAATTTTAATATAAAATCTGGGTTTAATTTAAATTTTACCCAAATTTAGTATGATTTAATATGATTTTAGTTAGATTCATATTAGATCGTTTTTCGCGGGTTATTACAATACAGTTAGTATATGTTGTCATTAATTTTTTGTTGAAGATTTTTACAAAAAGATAATTATACGGTATACAAAATAATTTGAGTCTATAACAAGCTGTGGATTCTATCACAATTAGCTACGTCTATGTTAACAAAATATAAATTTGAAATAATTGGAG
>JASTWK010001613.1:0-29388 GCA_030770225.1 Temnothorax unifasciatus | reverse complement strand
GCGGATTTGGAGGTTCAGACATATCGTCGCTGTTACGAACATTACAATCAACCGTGGCAGCGAACGCACATCGACGGTCCCGCGCCAATGATAAAAGATTTGCGGCGAATGTCAGCGAAAAAAATTGGTGAGGCCTGTTAAATCGCGCGATAAAAACCGCACTCCGTTCGAATTACACATTCCCGGCTATCAATTTGCGGTCCGGGAACTCGTTTACAAGAATCGATTGGCGAGAGGCGATCAAGGTATTAATTCATTGGACGCGGCGTGTCGCGAGCACGACATAGCCATTCGCGTAACCGAGATCTCGTCGAGAGACACGCGGCGGACGAGGTACTTGCTGCGGAAGCGCGAAAACGCATTACCGCGAGAGATTCGACTCTCGGGGAAAGAGCTGCCGCTACAGCCGTCTGGGCGACCATGAAAGCTAAGACGAAGCTCGGAATGGGTTTGAAAACGAAAAAAATGAAAACGAGAAAAAGGCTGGCGAAAAAAAAAACGGGTACTTCCGGCTGCGAAACGAGGCGGCGTATTGCCGATTCTACCGTTGTTGGGAGTTCTCGGCTCGTTGGCCGGCGGAGCGGCGGGAGTCGTAAAGGCCGTGAACGATAACAAAGCCGCGCGGCGTCAGCTGGAAGAGATGCACGTCACAATCGCGCCGTGGAAGGTCGCGGACTTTATCTCGCTCCGTACAAATATGGACGAGGGCTGTATCTCGGTCCGCACAAACGCGGGCGAGGAGTAGCGTCAAAAATAAAAAAAAAAACGTCAAAAAGACGTTAAATATGCCCGCGGGTATTACGACTAACGTACAATTGAATCGACTGGCAAGGCGTATGCGCGTACCGTTCTTCAGAGGTGTCTTCATGCGTGATTCGTTACCGATCGGCGGTATACGTCGAAACGAGAGCGGTATCGTGAATTTGGACGATGCAGCGGGTCCCGGTACTCATTGGGTAGCGTACGCGAAGAGGGAAGATCGAGTCATGTATTTCGACAGTTTCGGCAATCTTCGACCGCCGAAAGAATTGGTGCGATATTTCGGGCCGAGCGTGACGAAGATTGAGTACAATCGCACGTCTTATCAGCGATACGATCAGAGCATCTGTGGACAATTGTGCCTGCAATTTCTCCGGACGATTGACGCTAATTTAAAGCCTGACGGTGCGCTGTGGTGACTCAGTATTCGTTAACGGATTGCATCGACATGTCTATAACGTTCACGCTGACCGGGAAGAGCAGCATCCTCGCGGAGCACTACTTTCCCGCCGTGGATCTGAGCGACGGTGACTACGAGCTCGGCCTAACGTGTTTTGAGACTTATCACACGATTCCGAACGTGAATTCTACGAACAATAAATTTTATTTCGACGAGGATGACACGGAAATTACGATTCCCGAGGGATCGTACGAGATACGAGCCATACATGAGTTTTTGAAACGCGAAATTTCACGGAAACGTCCGCGACGCGTAAATCGTTCCAACGACGATCGTACGTCGGTCGCGAATATCGCGCGAGAAGCGACCGCTCGCGCGAACGGCTACGAAGACGAGGCCACGGATTACCCGATAATGCTCCGCGCAAATTACAATACGATGAAGAGCGAGATCAAGTGCGCTTTTAGAGTGAACTTTAACAACCGAACAACGTTGGATCGCTGCTGGGATTCTCGTCGAAGCGTATATTGCAGCAGGGACAGTGGCACGAATCGGACGCGTCGATTAATATTATCAACGTAAACATTATCCGCGTGGAGTGTAACGTGACCGCGGGTGCGTACAGCAACGGCAAACGTGTTCACACGATACACGAATTTTCACCGAGCGTACCACCGGGATATAAGATATCGGAAACGCCGGCGCAGATCATTTACCTGCCGATCATCGCGCGAAGCGTTACGGATCTAACGATACGCGTCACGGATCAAGACGGACGATTGCTCGATTTTCGAGGAGAGGAGATCACCGTCAGATTGCACGTACGACGGCGACAGCGATAACGCGCGACGTGTGTGAGATGCTCGTGTTGAACGACTCGGAGCACGCGACAGATAAGAATATCTTTACGACTGCGACGATCGACGATATCGTCAAATCGACATTCGGTGGCGTAAAAAAAAGAGAGACGAGAAAGAAGCTCGACGCATCGAACGTTAAATTTTTACAATCTCTGGGATTCGCGGTACGAAACGTCTGAAGGATGACCGAAATTCTCAACATCGGAGGCGAGCCCGTCTTTGACGATCGCATCGTCAAGATCGAGACTCACACGTACAACCCGTACGCCAACACAACGTTCGAGTATAGCGACGAGATACGAATACCCATACAACAGCAAGATCTGTATACGTTGCCGTGCGATAGTTTTCTCTACGTCGAAGGAACATTGACGGTGGCCAAAGCAGCCGGCCAAGCAGCCGATAACGTGGTACTGGGTAATAATTGCGTCGCGTTCATGTTCGATGAGATTCGATACGAGCTCGACGGCGTGGAGATTGATCGCTGCAGAAACGTAGGAATAACCAGCACGCTCAAGAACTACGTAACGGTATCGTCCGACAGAAGCGTGATTCTGAGAAACGCCGGCTGGGATCCACATAATAACGCGAATGGATACTTCAATTTCTGCGTACCGCTCAACCTGTTACTAGGATTTTGCGAGGATTACAAACGCGTGGTGATCAACGCTCGTCACGAATTAATCTTGATACGATCGCGCAACGACAACAATTGTCTGATGGGAAATCTCGCGTTGGAGCCTGCTATCAAAATACTCAAGATACAGTGGCGAATGCCGCACGTGGTATTGAGCGAGATCAACAAGCTGTCGATGCTGCGCGCCTTGGAAAAAGGACGATATCTCAGTATGGGTTTCCGTTCGTGGGATCTGTATGAATATCCCCTGTTGCAGAACACGACCAAGCACTCGTGGGCCATTAAGACCGCGACTCAGCTCGAGAAACCGCGATACGTCATCTTCGCTTTACAGACGGGTCGGAAGAACGTCATGTCCGCGGACACGAGCCGATTCGACGACTGCAAATTGACCAACGTGAAACTCTACCTAAACTCGGAAGTCTATCCGTATGACGATCTGAATTTGGACTTTGGCAAACACAGATGGGCGATTCTGTACGATATGTACGCGCGTTTCTGCAAGGGCTATTACGGATACGAATATCTCGAACCGAGTCTCACCGTTTCGACTTTTCTACGTAACGGTCCGTTCGTGATCATCGATTGCTCTCGACAAAACGAATCCGTCAAAAACGCCACCGTGGATGTCAGAATAGAATTCGATTGCATGGAGAACGTACCGCCGAATACCTCCGCGTACTGCCTCATCATACACGATCGCGTGATCGAGTACAATCCGTTGACCAACGTAGTGCGCAAAATAGTCTGAGTGTTCGCGGCAACGTCGACGAACATTTTCTCTCTCTCTTTCACTCCCGATACAAATTTATGAGAGGGAAAAAAAAGGAGAGCAGGATATAAATCAGAGTGTCGCGAAACGCGCGTCATTCCTCTCGATTCACGCATCGAAGACAGAGAGATATCTCTTCATGTTCACACCAACGTTCGTGGACCTGCAAGGTTTCGTCGTCGGGATGAAATTTGTCGTGAAGGAGGTGGCGGTGCTGAGAAACGGGGTCGTTCTGGCGCATTACATCTTTACATGCCCCATGCCGTGGAGTCTCCTTACAAAATCCGACAAATCGTGCGCTTCCTGGTTGATTCGCAATCACCATGGATTACGATGGGAAGAAGGAAACGTGCCGTACAGCAAGATGAAGCGTTTAATTACGTCGGCCGTGCTCGGTGAGGAAGAGGATGACAACGACGACGACGAAATGCCTACTCTCGTGTACGTCAAGGGATGCCAGAAACGAGAATGGCTGGTGGATCTGCTTGAGAATAAAGCGAGAAAAAACCTAAACATCGAGACTCTGGATGCGGATTACGAAGATATCGAATCTTTGAATATTCTAGATGCTACCAATACTATGCGATGCGGAAAACACGTTAAGAATTGCGCATTGCAAAATGTATTAAAAATATTTAACTGGTGGTCGAAACGTCAGAGAGAATTGTCATCTTTTTAAAAAAATAAATTTTACGTATGTATAAATTGTACTATGTTTTATTTCCTTCCACCATTAGTTGATAGTATACAACATTAAAGAATAAGTATACATGACGAATTCTAACTCGAGAGACGTCTGAACATGTCTGAACATGTTTCGCGGTTGATGTCATGCGGAAGGGGGGTATACGTCTTAATAAAATTTCCTTTCCCCCCCATTAGTCGATAGTATACAACATTAAAGAATAAGTATACGTGACGAATTCTAACTCGAGAGAGGTCTGAACATGTCTGAACATGTTTCGCGGTTGATGTCATGCGGAAGGGGGGGGGTGAGTATACGTCTTAATAAAAAAAATCCTACCTTAGCCCCCTCTCCTAAACATTTAAGAGCGCTGATTGCGCGTTCCAGAAACATTAATTTCCCCCTCCTCCACCATAGTGTTGGAAGTTGCCGCTTATATTCGATTAATTTTATAACGACGATCAGTCTTGCGTCGGTCGCTTGCATCAACGGTCCGCTTCTCCATAACCGAGAAAATGTATTCCGCTGAAGGAAGCAGCAGCGGTGGCAGTAGACGTATGAATTATTACGTACCGATCCCCGATGATGAAACTCCATCGTACGAGAACAAGTAAGTTTTTTTAATTTATAGAGCTATATATATATTTTTATATCTTTTTTTGCGAATTGTATTATTTTTTATTACTAATTTTATTATTTTTTCTATAGCGTTTCGTTGGAGCGTCGCGCTGTTCGTATACTCAGCAGACGATACGCGTTGACATCAACAGCTTATAAATATTTGGATATTGGAATCAGCGTGGGACCTGTGTCCTTTGTGGAACTACTTCTCGGTGATAACCGAGGAAATCAGATGGTGTTGGCTCACACGACGTGGACAGCGCTAATTGAAAGACGTGCGGATATCGAACGACTCCTGCAGTCAAACGCACCTTCATCGATGTCGATTCGAGATCTGATTATAAAACTCGTAAAAATACGTGACGCAGATATTGTAAAATTAACATCACGCGACACCAGCTTGTACATGAAACCGTCAACCGTACTCTTCTTGTTCGAACTAGAACATTGCGTCGAGAATGTGTATTTTCAACTATGCCAAAATGTTCATGGCGTAAGTGAAAAATTTAAACAATTTGTAACCATTTTGGGAAGAAATTGTATAACCGATAAATGTGATGCAGCTAGAATCTTGCGCAGCGTTTATGATAAAAATTCGATTATTGATTGTGAATTATTAGCTTATGCTTTTGACAATATTGTATACGATGCGAGATATAATAAATAAATTAATTAATTAATGCTTATACGATAAAAAGTTTATTATCTTTCAATTCTCCCAATTATCCATAACCGAATACCGCCCGCGACGGTTAAATCGTAATCGGCAGCGGCTCTTCCTAGAAAAAACATGAAAAGGACTCCGCAACGGTTGAATCGTCATCGGAGACAAATTTTATCAATTGTTTACCTCGGCCATTTTATCTTTAAACCGTCGTCGGACCATCGACGCTCGCTTTTGTAGTGTGAGACGCCGTAACCGAATGGCGGCTCGCATATTCTACAGGGGTGAGATCATTGCACAGACAAGTTGTTTTGTTTATATTCATCGATAAAATTCCAGCACCCGAACGGCGCCCGTTAGCCTTTGTAATACCCCGCGCCGAAAACGCGAACGTTCCCCCTCCCCTCTTCCCCCTCCCCCTCGCTCTAGAACGCGGACACCTACCCCCCTCCCCCCCTCCCCCTCGGCGGCACCCCCTTTTGTCACGATATGTTTATAAATATTTAATAAACAACATGTCCCGACGCGCTCGCCGACACCCCCCCCCCCCTCCGGACCCCCTCGCCCTAGAACGCGGATACCTTCCTCCCTCCCCGCGGACCCCCTCGCCCCTCGAGTTTCCGCGCTGAAAACGCGAACGTTCCCCCCCCTCCCCCTCCTCCCCCTCCCCCTCCCCCTCGCTCTAGAACGCGGACACCTACCCCCCCTCCCCCTTCCCCCTCGGCGGCACCCCCTTTTGTCAACGATATGTTTATAAATATTTAATAAACAACATGTCCCGACGCGCTCGCCGAACCCCCCCCCCCCCCCCCCCCCCGCGGACCCCCTCGCCCTAGAACGCGGATACCTTCCTCCCCTTCCCGCGGACCCCCTCGCCCTCGAATTCCCCCCCGCCCCGCTCCCCCCTCGGAGCACCATGGCCCGGATAGCCCACTTTTCCCCTACTATCCAAAGTTGGTTTATCAATGAAATCTATGCCGAGATCAAAACCGCAAGCAGATTCATAGGATATTCCTTCTTTTTTTCTAGCTTTAAGTGTTCCTATAATAACAAGTAATTACTATAAAATCAAATTTTCTCAATAAATTATGCTAAAAAAATTTACTTGTTACGATAACAACATAACCTCTTTAATTTCTTAAAATGTGCTTAGAACGGCGATATTGTTAATTCTATTTATTTTTTTTATATAGCTGAGAATAATTATGCAACACTCACTAGACGTCGACTGATAGATTTGCACTTGCTCGCCGATGAGTTGTGGTGCAAGTCATCTAACGTTCCAACATCGCTGCGGCATGTAACAAAAGAGGATCGTATTGGACTTATGCCAGCATCTTTTACATCACTTGCCAGCTATGTCAGAGGGTATATCAAGTCAACACGTCAAAAATAGAAGAATCGTCAAGATTTTCGAAAACTTTGGTGTTGACTGTGGTGGTGACCGGAACGGTTTCGAAAATCTTGACGATTCTTCTATTTTTAACGTGTTGACTTGATATATCCTCTGACATAGCTGACAAGTGATGTAAAAGATGCTGGCAAGTCCAATACGATCCTCTTTTGTTACATGCCGCAGCGATGTTGGAACGTTAGATGACTTGCACCACAACTCATCGGCGAGCAAGTGCAAATCTATCAGTCGACGTCCAGTGAGTGTTACATAATTATTCTCAGTTATATAAAAAGAATAAATAGAATTAACAATATCGCCGTTCTAAGCACAATTTAAGAAGTTAAAGAGGTTATGTTGATAGCATATTACATGTTTTATATATATATATATATCTGGTTTTTGATATGCCGTGTGTCTTCGTTTGTTAGCAACAACAACATTCTCTATCCACTTAATTTTTTTTTGTACAAATCAGCCTTATATCGGCTCTGAGCCTCTTCAGTCCGTCTGCATACCAACATACCGATAGTTTGTTTCTCGCCATTGAAGGGATGACCGGCTATTTGGCATTCCAACGGTGTCATCTCGCCGGGGAACATGCAGCCGGATGGCCCAGGAACCGCCGTACTGTCCCACTGTATATGCGGCAGCTTCTCGATATCGTCGTCCGGGTCTACGGTCGTCATAATTAAACGGCGGTTGCGCGACAGCGATTATCTCTCACTTTTTCTCGTCTTCCTCGCCGTTCCTCCTCGGTCGCGCTCCTATCCTTCGCACGGGACGCTTCCGCGTCGAGGTAACGAGAGATCAACTCCTGACTTGGTCGGTTATTGTTATCCCGATCTCCGTGTGCGCGCTGAATGTAACCTATATGACGACGCGAAGACGCGCGAGAGTCGCACGTGTGCTCCCTCGCCGGGCGAGTATCCTGCAGTTCTTGCCGGATAATAAACGACCGCGGATTCTCGACGATATTACTGCCCAACGTCGCGTTCTTCGCTTTTCACGCGTCCGCTCCGCCTGCTCCGCTCACGAAACCGTTCCGTTGTCACCGTTGTCACTCGCCATAGTCGGTCACTGAAGCGCAACGCAACGTTGCCAACCAAGTGTATCCCGAGAAGTCGTTGACGCTCTTATATAATAATTAATATTCTATACACTAATAATTGACGAAGAATATGGCACGTAAGTAGCATCCACAATTCATTATACTAATATTGCATATATAATTCGGGATCGCTGTAATGACATTTATTTCAATCGCATTTTTGACTCACAAGTAACGATCGAACCTCATTAACCCTTACTTGTCACACTTCTGTAGACGTCACGTACTTGCTACATTGGGGTGGAATCTACCCCAACAACAAAAATTGTTATAACAAATAAGCTATTCAATATTTTAACTTGCCAATTTTTTTAGAGCTTCTTAAAAGCTTACTTTTAAAAGTTATGTAGGTTATATAGCCAAAAATTAACATTATGTATGATAAAAAAATTAAAATAGCCCCCAACAAATAAAAAAATGGCTGTTTTTATAAAAAAATTTAATATTTTTTTTTTTGACAAATGTCGCTATAGACCCGCTCCTCATAGGTTTCTGTACTTAAAATTAAGGGAATATATGGTCGTGGGGTTGATTTGATCCCAGTGTGACAAACAAGGGTTAAGGTATTTGAAACTGAAATGTGTAAACTCTTGAGATTCCATTTTTAAATATCATCGCTCTGTCATGCGACAATGCTTCTGTCATGACAGGAACACATTTATCTTTTAAAACAAAATTTTAATCAAAATGCAAAAATTTATTAACATTTTCATGTTCTTGCCATTCCGCTGCATTGGCGGTGCACGCTGCATGCGCTAAAATGCCCGATTTTTGTGAAGAATTTCTGAGAAAAATTGTAACTTATATTAATAACAGTCCAAAACGTTTAGCTATTTTCAATAACTTTTGTGAATGTTTTCAAGATACAACTCACAAAATAAAGTTATGCGAAATATCGATGGCTCTCGCGTTATTCATGTATTGATAGACTTCTTTTAGGGCCAAAGCACATGACATGGCGTAACAATCTACGACAATCGTAGTCGTGGGCGTAAGTAACGCACAAGCTTTGGCGTAGTGCGTTATGTCGTATGCCGTCGTATCAAGGCCAGCTAGCTGCGTTAACCAAAGGTGAGTACATATTCTGATAATTTTTAAGTAAATTAAAATTAATCGTCAAATTTAATTGTTAAAAGTAAAATTTTTACTAATTAGGCTGTAACAATTATGATGTAATGATATATTTTTGTGCTTATATGTTAAATGACAAACAATGGTAATTTTAGGTTAACAGCAATTTTTCTTTATAGGAACACGAGAGAGGCAAGACTGCGAGACAGCGAGGGAAAAGCTACTCGACGATCGTGACCAAGTGGTCGACGGACGAATTTTCCCCGCGGAGACGAGTGCGAGGTGAACGACGCGAGAATCCGCGGGTGGGCGATCCTGCGAGGAGTGCGAGGGAACTGCTGCAACTACGGTGATTATTTCGGCCGGCGGCGGGAAGAGCGGCGGGCCGGACTGCTGCTATCGCGGGCGATTCGTCGCGATCCGAAAGGTCACGAGTTCACGATTACCCTCCCCGGTTGTCCGGAGACGATTCGGCGGTGTGTCTGCAGCGTCTGATGCGGGCGACGCGGCGGCGGCGGGTGGCAGTGGCGACGGACGACGACGACGACGACGGCGGCTTTTCATTATCGAATGTTGAAGAATGCAGTGGTAACGTCAAAGATGCTCAAGCTCAACGAAACACATTATGCGAATACTTTGTCTCTCCAACTGGAGAATTGGAGTGGCAGTACGACTTTATCCGTAGAGGTGTACATGCAGATAATTAAAATAAGTGTCAAAAGTAACTTATCTATATTCAATCGTTGAGTTCAGTTTAAATACTTTTTTAATACGTACAATATGTCAAAGTATTATACATGTACATACACTTTTACTTATATAAAAATATATACAAAATTAATTAATGTAGAAAATATGTTTTTAATAATTGCTTCAATAAAATGTATTTGTAATGTTGTAAATTCGATCTGTAAAAAACAAGATTATTATTGTAAATATAAATTGCTTTATTTTTTAAATAAATGATTCAATGTAATAAAATACAAAGTAATTTATTTTTGATAATGTTACATTTGTATTAAAGCATCATAAAAATAAAATTATTTCTTAATATCTTACTAACGTAATGCCCATTTTCAAGCTCGCGACACAAGGATTCATTTATTACAATCTAAATCAGTTAATTTCCTTAAGCAAATTTCCGAAAATTTCTTAAAACCAGAATTATTAAAAGATTTGCTTACAAATATTTCATTTCGTGAAAAGGAGAATCAAAATCTTTTGATAATATAACTTTAGGATCAG
Organism: Temnothorax unifasciatus; assembly: GCA_030770225.1. Taxonomy (NCBI): domain Eukaryota; kingdom Metazoa; phylum Arthropoda; class Insecta; order Hymenoptera; family Formicidae; genus Temnothorax; species Temnothorax unifasciatus. Next base: position 19,170 of record JASTWK010001613.1, on the reverse strand, counting down.
ATCGCGAAAAAAATCTTTGTAAGTTAGTGGAGGAAGGACATCGAGATGTTATAACTATTCGACAAAATTGTTTGCAGTTTTAAATCACTGCTGCCGAAGAAATTAGAAAGAGAATATCTGTTCATAACGGTGCGCGAATGGTCGAAGGAGTCGCGAGTAGGAAGTAGTTTCGATTTGAATGATAAAGTCTTATTTTGTATAAAGTCAATGTCTATAATGAAATCTAATATTTACAATCCGGACCCCCAGTAACGAGACGAAAATTCTGCTGAGCCAATCAGCGGCCGACACTCCGACGGTTTCGTATTTAACGAATGTCATGTTTCTCTCGAGTTCGGCCACCGATCAGCTGTTTGAAAACATTGCTCACGCGTTTTGTCCCTGGCGTATGCCTCGCGCACCGAGTCCCTGAGACAAAGGAGCGAGTCGGCGTAGGAAAAAATTGAGTTGCTATTCTGCCCTTCTGGTTTACCAAGAAATATGCTGATGTTTCGGCGAACGAACGTATTCTTACCATGGAATTTAGCCGACTTTAACTCGAAGGGCAGAATTAGACTGAAATGATTATGGATTTCGCTGTATTGATTCGCCCGTTTTGTTTGATTGCGAACAATAACAAATTTTTATATAAATTAAAAGTTTTTCACCAAAAAAAAAAAAAAAAATCAGCACCGCAACCACCACCACCACCCTCACTATCACTATCACCATCACCATCGGCTTTGGCGACGACTTCGGCGGCTGCGGCTGCGACTGCAGCAACTTCGGCGGCTGCGGCAACTCCGGCGGCTTCGCCGGTTTTAACTTCGTCCCTATCCGAAAGACGTAAGTATATAATAAATATTTGCAACTTGATCGCTCGCGTAAATATACACGGGGCATCTCGCGCTGCGCGTGCACTTGGCACGAGACACGGTAGTGTTTCATTAAATAATATTTTTAATTAAAGAAATATAGTTTTTAGTCACAATAGACTGTTTTTCTTAATAAATATTGATTAAAAAATAAATTTCTCTTTTTGTTTCAGCAAGGAGATGGTAGAAAAGCAAGAAGCGAGGATTCTATAGACGTGGCAGCGACTGGCATCGCGGTGGACGTGGCCACGGCAGCAAAATATATCAAACGTTTTACCTATAAACTTTTATCTATAAACTTATGCACGCACGCACGCACGCAAGCACGCGCGCGCGCGCGTATTGAAGGTGCCGGCGCCGGCGGTGCGGTAGATTGGCGGCGCGTGGGAAAGAAGGATGGACCGTCAGCGACGAAGACTGCCGGAGTATGGAAAAGAGGATGGACAGCAGCGGCAGGAAGAGCGGGAGCGGGAGCGGGAGCGCCGTTCTACTCGTTAATATATGTTGACTAAGATTTTAAATAAATTTAAATTATTTACATTGTTTCTCTTTCTTTTCTATTTCAATATCTTTTCCTTCCCATTTCCATTTCCTCTCCCCCTCTCCCCCCTCCCGCCAATGTAGCCGCCACCTTGTCGCGGTGGCGGGGCTTGTACGTACGTCCCCACCTTGACGCACCGATCAAGAGCGGTCAGATCACATTACATTGATTTCAACACGCCGCGCGGACTTGGAAAATTTTAAAAAATTTCCAAAAGAGTGAAAAAAAATAGAGTCCAAAACACGTCTCTCGACGTTTCGAGTAGACAGTGGGAGACCGATTTTTCAAGGGCCACCCCATAAAACTTGGAAAATTTTAGAAAAAAATTTCAAAAAAAATGTCAAAAAAGTAGAGTCCAAAACGCGTCTCTCGACATTTGGAATCACATGGCATAGACACTGGGAGATTGATTTTTCAAGGGCCACCCGTTAAAACTTTAAAAATTAAAAAAAATGTCAAAAAAGTAGGGTCCAAAACGCGTCCCTCGACATTTGGAATCGCATGGCGTAGACACTGGGAAACAGAATTTTCAAACCCCTTGGGACTTCGAAAAATTAAACGTTCGTACGTAAAAATTTCGCAACTCCTAAACGGTTAGAGATGGAGCTTCGGAGGTAAAATACTTTTTTATCGGGCTTGACGAGACGAAGAGAATGGCGTTTGTCCCGTCCCCGTATCTCGTCCCGTTTCCGAGATACCGAATTTACCATATTGAGGGGCGTGGGGGGAAGGGATTACCACTCCCATCGACGTATTTTTTCTTTCCACGTCCAACGAGCACCAGTTGGTCGCTCCAGCTGCCGTAGTTCTCGAGATATTGAGTTTTTTGAAAACCCACACCCCACCCCTAACAATAAGTCGACCCTTTTTCCGGGAGCTCTGCCAGCAGAGATACGATGCTCCGCGAAACTCAATTCCGAGTCTCGACATCGAACTCGCGAAACTCATGTTCGACCGTTAGACGCCGTGCCGTCGTAAGCGGTGAGATCCCGACGACGGGCAGAGGCGCCGTACGGCAAACCGGGCTCGTGCGACGACCGGCCCGCGAGGACCGGCCGCCTAGTAGTGTGTCACATTGTTTTGAGCCTTTCGACTCACGAGACTCCTAGAGATATCATTGCCACCTTTGACTAGAGAGGATACGGCCTTAGAGGCGTTCAGGCATAATCCCACGGATGGTAGCTTCGCACCACCGGCCGCTCGACCGAGTGCGTGAACCAAATGTCCGAACCTGCGGTTCCTCTCGTACTGAGCAGGATTACTATCGCAATGACTGGTCATCAGTAGGGTAAAACTAACCTGTCTCACGACGGTCTAAGTTACGCGAAAAATCCAGGTAACTTTCGAACGGTTCGTCGCAACCCCATCATGTCGCATATCGCTTTCTTCGTCTTGACGAGCCCTACGTGAATCCGATAGTATGGAGGCCATAGTCAAAGTGGCCGGGAGGAAAGTGCTAATGTTCCATGTTGTTTGAATCCGGCTGCCAGCTCTCAAGATCCAAATTAGAGGTGAAGGACCCCCGAGCCCGAAACGCGTAGGCAGATTCACGCCAATTGTGAGGAGGCACGTCTCTGTTAAAGGAACGTATCAAATTGCGAGCGGGTAGCGACGCGTCGCTGAAATTCAAAAACTCTTCCGTGAAAAGATGGGATTGATCGTTGATGTTGTGAAACAAGCTTCTGGAACGTCAAACGATAGCAATACTGCTCGCAGGTTTTTTGCAGATCCTAAGTTAACCCACGAAATAACAAGAATAAACAAACTGTTAATAAAAAAATTTAGTATTATACTACAAGTCATAACGTGTGGATACAAAAATTTAAAAGTTTTTGTCTGGAAACAGCTGAATTATATATGTACAACTATATCCTTGGTACAAGATGCCTTCCTCTGTCCACAAAATTTTAATTCATGGATGGAGAATCATTGAATGTGCTGTTCTTCCTATCGGATTGTTGACAGAAGAAGCACAAGAAGCTTTAAATAAACTCTTTAAAAGGACATGAGAGTACAATACGAGCAAGTGCAGCAGATTTGCTACAAACCAGGACCTCATAAAAAAATTACTTGTTTCCTCGGATCCTTATATAGCGAGTTTGAGAATTCAGTCGCACAAAAAACCTAAAAATATTGATCCGGAAGCATAGGATCTACTAGAGTTGTAATACGAAAAAGTTAGTCTTAAGGTTGTATGACCCGTAAGATCTCTGCCAAAAGTTTAAGAAACGTAACATAAAGCTAATTAACATATTTAAGAAGATATTCTTTACTGGAAAGTAATATTTATATTAATATTTGATTAAAATAACGATTGCCTGTGTTTTTAAGAGCTATAGAGACATTTTATACATATTTTCTCGTATGTAAACTTTCACTTTCAATGGTTTTTAGAAAGACTGTACCTGACTTGCAACTGACACAAACGAAAATCTGAAAGTGTGAAAGTCTTTAAAAAGTAACGAAACATAGTAATTACTGTTTAAAAATACTAATGAAATTATATTACGTTATTTATTTACGTCATTTATTAATAAATTAAATACAATAGCTCTCATAAAAAAGTATTTTAATCGCGGCAACGTCGCATTTTCTGTAAGTTGGTAGCATTGATCTCACTCGACATCAGCTGCGTGCGTGAACGCGAAGTGTGCTCCGAGCACGTGTAATACATAGACACATTTGAGGTTAGTTTTCGCTTGCGCTACGAAATGCCGAAAGTAAAACGTTACATGTGGAAACGAAAAGTTGTCACTGATAAATATTAATATGTTATTTAATTTGTGAAAGATTTCATATTTATTATACGTGTTTATAATTTTAAATGCATTTATATAATAAACGAAATGTTTACATATAAATTAATAATTGATGGTTATAACATTATTTATGACATTTTGATATTAATTATATTTCGATACACAGGAGACTCTCTTGAAAAAATTAACCTCTGTAGTATCTGTTATCCTTTACGGAGAGTGACGGAGAGAGAGGTTCTGATGTGACGTCATAGCGCGCTGTTGCCGGATCTCAGTACTTACGAGTTCAGCGAGACCAAGCGAGGCTGTTCTCTGTTTGCATTTTATTCAATATTTCAGAAAATATCCTCCAAGTCACATTTTTTTTTGTTCTAATTTGTTTGTAAGATGTTTATTAATATTTCTGCAAAGTTTTGAAAGTATGCCATATTTTCTTCGATATTAATTTATCAAATAAAGTTGGAAAAATAGTGAATTCCCATAAGAGCCCATGTTAAATTTAAATTGTTATAACTTTTGAACGGGCCTCCTAAACTTGTTCAAACTTGGCACAGTGCTTTATTATTATAATACTCATCACCTGACAAAGTTTGAAGAATTTGGCATATTTTCTTCTAAGGGGTCATACAACCTTAAATACGATATACTTATATTACGACTTGTAATAAATCTATTAATTCTAAATCACTTTATGTTTAATCTCATAGAGAAAAAGTGGAAAAAAACTTATGTTAAAGTCAAAACAAAAAATAAAAATACGAAAAACAAAAATCAATAAAAAATTTAAAAAAAAATTTTTAAAATTAAAATTGCAAAAAAAATGGAATGGAAATTCGAAGTCTCTTCGTGGCACATTTTGAGTACACTTTTCATCCCAACAGTGTAGCTGATTCGAGTCGTACTAACTAAGCTACAAGCATAATTATACTTGTCATTTTGATTACATGAAGTTATGGAGTCATGCAGTCATTGCTGTAATGTGAGTTTGTACTGTTTTGATGTCATTGGGCTTATAAGTGAGGTTTTAGGGGTAAAAGTTACCGTTTAATGTGTTGTCATTGTCACATCATTGGATTTTGTATTTTTCAATGGGAATATGAGGGATGTATGTTCCGAGGGATGAAATTTATTGAAAATCGGCTCAGAGAGTCTTCTTTGTTATCTTTTTACGAGTAATTAAAAAAAAATTTGTTCCATTTGGTTAGATATTGCCGTCTCTAGCTTATTTTGAACGAAAAACAGCTATTCTCGCCCACTGTGCGACGCCGTCGCTCCACCACCCGCCTGGACGATGCATGTGTGAAGTTCCGCGTCTCTTTTCCTCTTCCAATATTAGTTGTAGCGACTCTGGTCGGGGGACGACATCATCTGATCTGATTCGCTGCTGCTGCTGCTGTTTAGCTACGCTGCTATGTCTGTACGAATTATGTAAAAAAGAAGTTATTTGTTACCGTTAATTGTGTAAAAAAAAATAAGTGTATACATACTTGGCCGAATAATCGGGCTGCCGCCACCGCTGCTGAAACGCCTACTCCCGCTCATCATGACCGTACTGCTAAGGTCGTAAGAACTAAAGCCACTATCGCGACTGCTGCTGTCGCTGTCGACATTTTCCGGTGGCTGCGCCATCTGTACAAATGACGTAAAGGAGAAAACTTATTTTTTAAAGTTAAGTGTAAGAAAATATAACAACGATCAAATACTTACCTTTTGCCGATGCCGTTGTACAAGGCTGATTCACTGAAACGTAAGAAAAAAAAAAAAAATTAGAAAAAACGTCGGACGCGACAAACGACCGTGGATTCACGTAGGGCTCGTCGAAACGAAGAAAACGATATGCTACATGATGGGTTGCGACTAGGGCTCGCTATTATACGTTTAAACGGAAATACGTTTATACGTATAATTAGCATATCCGTTTATTAGAAACGTTTTTCCGAATACACGTGTTTTAAGTCTAGGGTCTGATAAACGTTTAAACGTTTACACGTATAGCATATCCGTTTACTAAAAACATTTTTCCGAATATTTTCACGTTTTTCTATAAACGTTTATTATCCCTTTCTTAAGTGGTTTATTTTTGAATGTACTTTATTAATGAAATATTTATTACAAATATAGTCAGAGTTAGGAAGTAATTTATTATTTGTATGTATTATTTGTATTATTTGTTTTTATTATTGTATGTTTCTGTTTGCTCTACGTTTCATATAATATATGTAGAACAAAAGTAATAATTACATTTTAAAATTAATTACATATTTTATTTTAGTATTACAAAATGTTAGTATTTTATAAAATGTTTAAATTTTTATTATTGTATATTTTTGTTTACAGTATGTTTAAATTGTACATGTATCTATGTATATATAAGTACCTATAAAAATAATAATTTTCTTTTAAAATCAATCACGCATTTTATTTTAGTGTTATAAAAAAGTAACGAATTGTTACTTTCTTACAGTAACGATAACGGTAACAAGTTGCTTTTTCAAATTGCTAACAAGTAACGGTAATGATAACGCGTTACATTTTTGAACTGGATAATCTGTATACAGTTATGTTGTTTTTAGATTATCACATGAACAAACAAAACAAGTTTTGTTTTGTTTACGCCTGCCTGGTACTTTTATCGCGTAATCACTAATCATTTCTCAGTCAGTCTAGGACTTGCTATACGTTTAAACGAAAACACGTTATACTTTGACATCAACGTTGAACGCATAATGGGAAAACAGGGAAAGAGTTGGGTATGGGAATATGCCGAAAGAAAAAACAATAAAGCGTACTGCAATATGTGTAGTGATGATGTAGATAACGAATTGAGTTGTGTCGGTGGCTCAACTGGCGCAGTTGGTAATCATTTGCGGAAGATCCATGGCTTACATTCTCAATTCAAGAAAAGAAAGTAAGTTAATAAATAAATACACACACATATATATATATATATATATATATATATATATATATATATATATATTAATCTATACTATTATTATAAAGCAACAGGGTTTGCAGTTTTTTTGTTCGCTATGATCTCGAAAACCAATGGACCAAATTTTTACCAAGCCTATATGAAATAGGGGTAGAATTTTCTGGGGAGTGTTATAGGGTGTATAGTTTTTCGTTACCGATCTTCTGGAAACCGGTTTTTGTAATTTCTTCAATTTTTCGGGAAATAATTGACGGAATCTTAAAGAATTGTATATAAAACAGGGGTTGAATTTTCCGGGGAGTGCCATAAAGTGTATAATTTTTTGTTACCGATCTCTTTGGAAACCGATACTGAAATTTTTTCAATTAAAAACCATTTTATAATTTTTTGTTACCGATCTCTTTGGAAACCGATACTGAAATTTTTTCAATTAAAATGTGTGTCTTAATACACATGTTATCCGAGGCGAAGCCCGGCGGGGCATGCTAGTTTAATAATAAAATTCAGAGTGTACCAGAAAAATTTGGTACATTACCATTTGTTCGAGAATCAGAGTTAATGCCTAAGTTTAAACGATCGGCGACCACTCGATCTCGCGAGCTTGCTCCACGTGCGCCCCGCGTGTCACGCGCTCCGCGATTTGCGAGGCCGAAGGGCCCCGATCTATCGCCAGACATCACGTTCGGGTCGGTCGAACTTGATCGAGAGAGAGTCGGCTTTCGTCAGAGTACCGAGACGGATCAAAATATAGTTTCCCGTAAACTCGTGAGTTCGGTTCGAACGAGAATCGATACCAGCGGAGACAATCCCGACCGTGGAGTTTTTCGGCACGTGTCCGTTGCATCCGGAGTACGGCACAGCGTCCGCGAATTACCGTCTCGACCGTGGAGCAGTTCAGAACGGGCTCGTCGAATCCGGAGCACGGTCCGTCGTCCGCGAACGGAGCTCCGTCGCGGCTTTGCACGTCGCTCTCGTCTCGGCCGTTTGTGCCGGAGTCATTACCGTCGTAACGTCATCGACGTCCGCCAGTTCAGCGCATAAGAGTGAAATTGTGATACCGCTCGCCTCAATTATAATCTTTGAACAATTAAACGAGACGTTGCAACATTTAAATCGGAGCCGTTCTTACCAGTCCTTCCGCCTTGGTTAACGAACCTTTGTCAAGGTTGGATCAGCCAACTCACAACAACAAACACCATTTATACAACGCCTCTCGTTATCAAGAAATAATATTGGATTTTATTCAAGATGGGATTGGCTATTAAAAAGTAATATTAAAAAAATGTTAAAAAAACTTGACTTGAGTTATAATTCTGTAAGTAATTAATTTATTTATTAATTTATTATTATTAATATTAATTATAATATATATCATTATTAATAATTATTATTATTTACAGCTGATGGAAATAACATTTTATATTGGAGAGTTGAAAGCTTTAAGATGTTTAAACCTGTCGCATAACAAGTTAGAATACCTACCGCACACACTTGGATTTATGATTAGTCTCAATTTGGACGTATCACATAATTTAATATCAAGTATACCCGGGGAAATTTTTGGTTGCTACGACGTGACAATAAATATTGAAAACAATCCCTGCCTCGTTTCAAAACCCAGTCATAAACCTCTAACATGGGAAAAGCGAGATTTGGTAATAAGAAGTCTTGCAGATTTAGCATCTGCAAGACTATGGCAGGATAGGATCAGGTTTGTACTGTAACATATACGGAAAAATAAAAACACGTACCCTTCCCCCCAATTCGATCTCTTGATTATATATATAAATTGTTCATACAAGTTATTTTTTGTAGGATACCAAATTGGATTTTACCGCGCGTTTTCGTACACGATAATGCAAGAGCTTGCTACTTGTGCGACACAATATGTAAAAATAGATATTACAAAAGATTCAAACAGTATAACGGATTTGTTCCGTACCCCTTAAGCTCTAATAAATACCAGATTGTGATAGACGTCGCAATGTGTTTTTCAAGTTGTTATTGATTTATGGATGAAGGATGGATGCAGGATATCGGCTCGGATGACTCGAATGATTAGAACTAAGAAACTTGTATTTTATATATTAATACTCAAATACACATTTATTACTTTTTTCTTCTAACCTTTATTGTCTGTAATTTCCTCGACCTTGATTTCTTCTACCCCAATTGTAGTGGGCAGATGACAATTGATATAAAAACTGCATAAATCGTTCTTGTTGCCGGCGAACTCCACTCCTTCTTCCTCTACGTCTCCATAAATCTTTAGAATTACAACATACAATGTTACTATACGATTATATAATAATATAGAATATAATATATATAAATCTAATTAGCTTTTATAATAATTGCCAATTGCAGTAAAAGTAATATAGTGTTAACACTGCTTTTGCTGTATTGGCAATAAAGTTGAAACTATAATTATACAAATGCTGATTAGGTTTATATTACACAATTCATTATCAAGTACAAATTAAATACAATTATAAAATCATAATTAATTAATTAAAATATTGTTACCTGGAACATCGTTCTCGTTTTCAACAATAAGATCATCAGTAGGATGATCAACTGCAGGACCAGAAGTTCTAGGACGATCAACAGTAGAACGAGAAATTATAAGACGATCAACTGCAGGACGAGACATTGTAAGACGATTGCCTGCAGGACAAGAAATTGTAGGACGATCGACTGCAGCACGAGAAGTTATAAAACAATCAACTGCAGGACGAGAAGTTCTAGGAGGACGAGAAATTGTAGGACGATCAACTGCAGGACGATCAACTGTAGGACGGTCAACTGTAGGACGGTCAACTGTAGAACGATCAACTGGTTAATTATCACCAACGGGATGATCATCAACAGAACGGGCATCGACGGGACAATCACCAGCAGAACGGTCATCGACGGGACGATCACCAGCCATACGATTATCAACGGAACAATCATCAGCAGGATCACATTAAGTATGAACGTTCAAAGAACTTAAATCGAATTTTGTGAAGTCGTAGTCAAGTAATTCGTCATCGATTTCCATCTAAAATTAAGATATTAGTTAGATCGATCACATTTATTAAAATTTATGTAATTTCTTTACGCGTTTAATACAAATGTACTTACATTTTTCGGTGTATCTTTCACCATTTTCGTATTTTTATCTTTCTTGTAGTTTCTGTAGTTATCTTTTTATCTTTCTTGTACTTTCTGTAGTTATCTTAAATGGTAGCACCAAAGTAGCGTAATAATCCGTTTCCGTTTCGACTATAATTACGTTTGCACGGCCCGATTTACGGCGAAGTTATAACGTCGGTGTTATAACTACTGACATTAAAAGAACGTTTAGACGGCATTTAACGTCAGTAGTTATAACATTGATGTTATAACTTTGCCGTAAATCGGGCTGTGAAAACGTATACTACGTTTACGCGAGGCGTTACTTCTGTAGTAATTTACGATAATTCACTAGTTTACGCGGAGTAAATTATCAGAAATTACTACAAAATCCTGATGTGTTTGACGCGAAGGAATTATCGTAAGTTACTACACAGAAGTAACGCTCGCGTAAACGTAGTAATAGTCTATGACGCACTTACAAATAACGCAATAATGTATCCGTTGCAGAAAAGGGGAAGCCAAAGAGACGTGACCACAAAACAAAATCATAAATTTAAAAGAGTGTGTTTTTTTTCGTAGTGATGTCACAGTTAAAATTTGAATCACGCGATGGGCGACACACGCAACGCGGGCGACGCGCGCGACGCGGCCCGAGATAGTCGAAACGGAGAGGATACATTCGGCGCGGCGCTGGGCGCACACATATACGTAACTCCTCTTTTGTATGAGTATTATAGCAGAATTTTGCATGGATATTATCCGACTAAAATACCTGAAAATAAGACAATTTGACGATAAAGTGAGATTTTATAAAACGTAGAAATAATACAAAATATTAATGAAATCTCATATGATGCTTACGGTATCCTTGAGAAGACGATAAGCTGTGCTCAATCCAATACCAGCTTCCTCGGAATTCGGATTGATTTGCAACGTGGTGTGATAACACTTCCTTGAACGTTCTATATCGTTACTTTGTTCACGGTAATAACGTCCTAAGTAAAGCATGCATTCCCAATTATTGCGATCCGCTTGTATGCCATTTAAGAATGCCACCAGACTGCAGTTGTAATCTTCCATATCCCAATATATTTTACCGAACAGCAACTAAGCTTCAGAATTTTCTAAAGCCAGCTCGAGAATGTTAACAGCTTCCTGATACTGTTTGTGCTCTTTTAGATGCAACGCTTTGAGAACAAAAGCTTGGAGCTTAGTTTTATCCTGAGATTCCAAATTATTTATGATAGCAGTAACATCTGGTTCATCCAGTAATATATTGTGCGTGCATGTATCACTCGCAATTGTACAGAAGGCTCAATGCTTAATTAATAAATATCAAGAAAGGATTTATAACGTTTGCGTTAAATAATACTCACCTCTTCGCACATCTGACGCGCTTCCACCAATTTTTCTTTGTCGCTACTTCTGCTTATCGCTTCAAGCAACCTCAACTTGATTCCCCGTTGAAATTTATCCTTTAAACAGGGCTTTATCAATTGTAGCGCTTTTCTGGAAGCACTCTCAGTTTCTTTTCAACAGTAAAGGTCATAATGTATTTGGCTTAACATCAACCAAGCATAAAACAATTGCGCATTTAACGAGACTACTTTTTTTAAGCAATCGCGCGAATCGATTAGCTCATCCTTTCTTTTCAAATATGCTGCTTTCGCGATAAGCGCAACATCGGAATTTGTGCTCAGCTTGAAAAGCGGCTCATAAAACTGAGTTATGTCGATCTCAAGCTCATTTTCAGACAGTGCAGTGTTTTCGTAATAGATACGGCACAACCATTCTATCGTATAAATAAACTAATTGTATAGTGTGAGAGTATAACGCATTAAACATTTCGGTAAAAATTGAAAGACAATTCACCTAGAGGACAAGCATCCTGTGGAAATTGAATATGCATGTCTTGAGCGGCTGCTAACAATGCTGTAAATTTATTTAAATCATACAGCATTTTTAAATATTTCCTGTAACACCCTTGTCTATTCATTAGCTCTACGTCTTTTATTACAGACGCTAATACATTTTCATAAAGCTCCTGATGCTCGTTTATTCTATCATTAGGGTACTTCGATAAAACCCATACCAGGGTCTTATCGATCAGATTGATTTTCTCTGTGGTAGAAACTTCTCGTAACGTGCTCAATGTGTTCAACGCTTCGGACAAGACATCATCATTCTTGATGCGCAAGATAATTTCGGAGATTTTATTCACGAAATGCGTGAACTTAGGAGAGTCGCTAAAACACAAATGGTTTATCTTTTTCTTTAATTTTTATATAGTTTAAAATGATCCAAGAATTATGATATCCTACCTATCTAACTGCAACAGTTTGCAACGATTTAAATTCCTCCACCTCTTGCATGGAATGGAACGTGTTAACAGAACCAACGCCGCATAATTGCTCTTGTCCTTCTTCAAAACCTTTTTGCATTTCTTCATAACTTCCAGATATTCATTTTGCTTGAAGGACTCGCGGGCCTCCTTCAACAAGATCTTTATGTCGTCCGACATTTTGCTCTTTAATTAAATCTCGCCCTCGACATTTCGCAATTCAAACCCATTTTTTTTTTGTTTGTTAGATCCCTCGGATGAGGGAAATTTAAGTGCCGTCAGCACCACCTTAGGGCTATATGACACTGTGTATATGTATAAGTGTATGTATAACTGTGTGTTTATGTCCGCGATGTAGTGAACTCGGTAATGCCGTGGTTGCGTTAAGACCAAGGAACTGCGCGGATCACTTCCCCCTGCGGCCAATTCAAGCCCATCACACAATACAAAGGTTACGTTAAATGGCTGAATAAACGTACTATCTGTACTGAGTGCAGAACGTACACGTACATACATACATACGTACAAACTGTCACGCACTGCGACAGTGCACGAGTGCACTTTCGTGTCAAAAATGGGAAAGTGACACATCAGCCGCCATTTTTGTCCAACGTGGACGTTTCTTAAAATAAAAATGTTCCACATTTGGACTTTGCATTACAATATCTCCGACCGTAGGGCACGTAACGGAAAAATAAAGACTCTTATTATGTAAGTCGACCCCAAGCTATCGATCAAGCCTACTTAGAACTTGATCCGTTCACTCGTTATTGAGATCTCAAAATCTCGGATACTCGCAACTCGTGCGTTCGCGTAAAAGAGTCACGATGCGTCTCGCTCCGCGCGTACTTGGCGCGAGACACTACCGTGTCTCTTGATATTAAGATTAAATCTAATATTTTAACCAGCTTTTAATTTGCTTTTTAATTTTAATCCACTACTAGTAATACACTAATTATATCATATATTTTAGTATTAGCATATATGAAATTCACACAGAAAAAAAATTAGCTACAAATTTTGTCGTAAATATGGATAGCTAGATCGTTTACAGTGAGAGCTATTAATTTAGCAATAGTAGCAAAATCTTTTGCAATTATTATTAACAATAAGTAGCAAAAGGTTCGGCAAAATTAGAGCTCTTGCTGTAAAAAATGTTAGCTGTCCAAATTTATGACTAGATTTGTTATAGTAGCTAATTTTTTTCGCGTAGTACGTTCACTAATCAAAAAGTGAATTTTTCACTAAGTAAATCAGTATACTTTCACTGATTTATTCAGCATTCCAAGTTTCACTAATTTTTTAGTTGAATTTCACTGATTGTCAGTGGCATACTTTAGACTGATGCATTCAGTGAATATTCACTGCTAATCAGTGACTATTCACTGTTTCAGATTTAGAAAGTATTTTTGTTAAAATATTTATAATTTACCTTAACATTTCTTTCGTAAGATGCAATGTAGGAATAGCTCTTGGACGCAAACATCTTTTTATGCTTTCATTTTTCATGCAGATATAAAAGATGCAATGTTCATGAAAATGTTTGCTACATACTCTTCTATTTTTGGAGACTTCTCTCCCTATAGCATCAAACCATTTTAATTTTACATCCTCTCTTTTCGGTATACTAGAAAAAAAATAAAAATAATGTGTGTTCGAGAGCACGCGGTAGCGCGAGATAGCGCGAGGTAACAAAACGACCACAAAAGAAAGCAAGTACAGAAACAATTTTCGGTACAGATTTCGGTAGGATGATTGGCCATCAGCGGTCTACGTCATCGAACTTGCGACAAATTTTCGTTTGGCGATCCGAAGAGATCGTTGCTTGTTTTCGATCACAATGTTTATAGCATGGATTTTTTCTTGTTTGTAAGAACGGTTACGGTTTTGACTTTGTTGTTGACGAACGAACGTTAAACAAACTTTACAGAATACGAATAATAGAAAATCCATGCTATAACTTAACAGAAATACGACTTGTTTAAGCAGCGAAATTTCAAGCGAGTTATAATTTATTGAAAAACGTGCATGCACTGGCATGCAACCGAAAGCGAAAATTCGTAAATTGTCACGATCTCAAACAATGTGTATGTCAAATTTATAATATTTTTTATCACACACACATACATGTGGACACACGCAATATTCAACTTTACTTTTTTAACACAATGCAATATTTACAATCCAATCTAACGCATGCATATGTTGGAAAGGCATTTTTAGACACAGTACAGTACATTTCATTTTACGTAAAGCAGAATCTATAATTGTATTGTTCTAAATAAGTTTAAAAATTTTTTTACATGACAAGGTTTATCGTTATTATAAATCTTCAAATCTTCAAATCTTTAAGACATTTTGACATTTTACTACTCTTTTCATATAATAAAGAACGAAATTTCCAAATATTCTTTTGCATGCGCAGAGAAAATGCTTGGAATAAATATTTTTACTTGCAAATCTCACGAAGGAAACGTATAAAAAAACAGTTCTTTTTTTGGTTAACTTTATTCTATAATATAATATTGTTGCGCCCCACGCTGAGACACCCGTTGCATAAGTTGAAGTCGAAGATCGTCCCTTGACAACCGGCTTGTTTCGATGGTCGCTCTTCAGATTTCGAGATGAGCTTGACAGCCGACGTTTCGCGAGCCGAGCTGCATCTTGTTAATAAATTACTTCTTTTCCTAATACGAGTCCGCTTCATTTTTGCGAGACCGGGAGTGCGCGTGTGCCTGTGCGAGTGTGAGTGAGAGCGAGACGGGCGATTCCATGCGGCGAACGCAACATTTTGGGGGGCTCGTCCGGAATCGGACGGGAGAAGAGATTGGAAACGACGTTGCAGGTCGCGCAACAGAAGTTACGCCAGCTGCGAGAAGAGCAGCGCGGAAGGGAGCGGAGTTCGCAGCGACGTTGCTACGGCAGGAAAAAGAGCTCCTGCGTCCTTACCAGCTAAGTCCTTCTGGGTTAAGAGCTACCGAAGACTTTTGGGATCGCGAGTTGCGAAACGCGGGGAATAGAGATGCTTGCACTGATTTGAGCTATAAGCTTGAGCTTATAACCCCAACGGCGATATATTCAATGGGACAATTTTGCTGTGAAAATTCTTCTCGCAATTCAATTTAATCGCGTGCGCGAATCGCTGGGAAACGTAACGAAAATTGTGACGTACGTTGGCCTCTTGCAATTTTAGTATCAATAGAGGACGTTAAAGAGCTCGCAAAATTATAATAAAAGAAATGAAATTGTGGTTTTGGAGAGAGAAAAATGTCGCCAAAACTTTAAGAAGAATTCTGAAAAGGGTAGAATGTTAGGAATAGATTAAGATTGTGTTGTTCCTTGTTACTGCTTGCGTGTTGTGTTTTGTTCTTCCTCAGAGGTAAGTCTACGGATCTGGAAAAGATCTCATCTACCGCCTTCGCAAATCCTCTTCGGAGGGAGAACCTTTTTTTATTATTTATTATTTATTATTTAAAATTTATTGACAAACTGGTATAGGAAACCCACCTTCTCCGGTCGTTACATTACTTTCTATTCAAGTCACCCATTAACTACAAAGTCAGTGTTATTTCTAATTTGGTTGACCGAGCGATTCTACTGTCTAATGAGCGTTTCCATGAGCCTAATATCTGTGTAGTCAAAAAGATCCTCTCCGACATTGTTATCCGACCGATTTCTTAACAAACATATAAGACGAAGATTAATGCTCTTAAAGCGCCGCCTACTCTGTAACGACAATATTCACACTGTCGACATCCGGTCACCATCCCTTATATTAAGGGTTGTCAGCGAAAGTATTAGTAAGGTCCTGAGAAACAAGGTTTCGATGTCGTCTACACAGTTCCTAAAAACTTGATCGTATTATTAGCAGAGGTAAAGATAAGTTGGAAAACGTTAAACGCAGGGAACTTATATATGAAATCGATTGTCTTAATTGTGATTGCTTGTTACATCGGACAGACTAAAAGAAATTGGAGACCAGAATTAAAGAACATTGGCGCGGACATTAAAAGCATCCCAGCAATCATTCGGTAGTTAGCAAACATAAGATCTCTTGCAACCATGATTTTAATTGGTCTGGTCCGAAAGTTTTACACAGCGAGAAACACTTCAAAAAGAGAGAGATAGCAGAAATGGTGTTTATAAAAAAAAACAATAACACTATCAATCTACAGAGGAATTCGATAACCTTCCTGTTATATATGACAAATAATAAACTTGATCGTGAGCGCCTTCTGTTACCCCTGCCTTCGTTTCCCACTCAATCGTCCGTTGGCATTTAAAGTGATCGCACCACCAAATTTCACTTTTATTAATATGACTCATCTTTCATTTATATTGACACACAAAATATGTAAGCGTTGCTCTTTTTTATTACTGTTCTTCTTATTTTAATTTATTTATTTTACGTTTATTATACTTTCTTTTTATTTTGGTTCGTAGACTCACTGCTGCCACAATGTGTATATTGAGGTGTTTTATTTATTGTACGCACTTGAAAAGGACCGGAATCCCGGCTGAAACGCGTCGTGCTTCTTAAATAAAAATAGCCAGTTTGGTCGAAGCAAAGAAGTTTTTTTTTTTTTAATTTTTAGAAGACCGCTTGCTTACGGTTTTTGACCCGTGGTTTTTCCGTGAGCCATAGGGCACATGCCGGGCGGAGACCTGGGGAGTCCTGCGGGGCGCAGGGTCCACGGGAAGTTCCCGCCTCTTGTCCGAAGATTAAAAGGAAGAGCGGTGACGACCGGACGACGGCCGAGAAGGACAACTACTTCGCGTGCGGACCCTGAGGCGGAGCCCCTGCGACGGAGAAGCTGAAAGAGGGTCGCTCTGGAGTCGGCGAAGGGTGCCTGGCCAGTTCCCTCTGGAAGTGCCGAATGGGGACCTCTTCTGGTATCGACTGGGAAGAAGGCGTCGTATTCAGAGCTGAGCGGATTGGGCCCGGTAAAGGTCGGCGCCCGGTAACCCGTAGCAGCAGCTCGGGGAGGGCAGGAAACCGACTGGTGCCCTGGAGTCTGCGAAGAAGATGCGAGTCCGGAACTTCGGGCGGATTGGACTGGAAAAGGATCGGCGCCGGTAACCCGTAGCAGCAGCTCGGAGTAGGGCAGGAAGCCGACCTGATGCCCTGGAGTCTGCGCCGAAGAAGAGCCATGTCTCCTGAAAACTGCCCTCCAGGATTGTCGGAACGACAATCTTGAAGAAGGGGCGCAGTGTTGCGCCCGCGCTAAAACACCCGTTGCGCGAGTTAAGTCAAAGATCGCCGGCCGGAAGGAGCGCGCCGTCACTTTCACTAAATCCCTCAAATCGCGGAAAGTGATTATTAATCCAGACAGGCAACAACCGAAATCAACGATAACTCGAACGGGTATTTTCCCTAAAGCTCGATATGGGCGCCAGGTGCGAATACGCGCACCACGTTACTCTAACTCTAACGCTAATGCTTAACGCAAAATATCTCAGGTGTGGATTCTAGGTACTTTAGATCGCTGTTAGATCTCGAAGGGGAGAAAGAGGAAGCGCAACGCAATTAGACACACCAATAATAAGAATAGCAAATGTGATGTATTTAAAAGAAAAGGTTACTTTAGAATCCAGTTACTTCGGAATGTATTGGAAATTACGAAGGTACTTCAGAATCAAGTTATTCAAAATATCGGTGAATTACAAGGTACTTCAGAATCAAGTTACGTCGGAATGAATCGGTGATTACAAAGGTTACTTCTCGGATATAATACTGCGGATAAAAACACAAATAACATCGACTGCTATAATTGATTGCCGCGAATTACACGAACGCAATGTACAAGACGCGATTACACGAGCGCAATACACAAAACGCGACTACACGAATGCGATACACAAGACACTATTACATGAGCGCAATATACAAGACGCGATTACACGAACGCTATACATAATACGCGATTACATGAACGCAATACACAATACCCACGCGCGACGATTTCCAACTACCATACGTTCCCGGTTGATAGTCCCGAAATGACCATCCGCAATGTCGCAAATGGTCCCGTAATGGTAGACGCGGCGTCCCGCAAAAAGCCCCGAAATGACTCCGCGCCGGATATCCGCATTACAACGAACGCGGCGATACCTCGCGAAGTCCGCAATACCCAATACAGGCGCCTCCCGCCTCGGGATCTGATTACGCGAACCGTACTCCCTCGTTCTGCGGCAATACTGTCCGTTAGCGCGAAGGACGCCTCGCTACACTACACAATACCCAATACAGGTGCCTCCCGCCTCGGGACCTGATTGCGCGAACCGTACTCCCCCGTTCTGCGACAATTTCCGTCAACCGCGAAGGACACCTCGCTACATTACACACAACGAAATTATACGAAACGCTAATACACGAACGCGGAACGCTAATACACGAACGGATACTACAACGGATTACGCGATGACTGTCGGCCGCGTGCAACTCTTGGGCAGGGCGATTACGTATTACTCTTGCCGGCGGGCCCTCCGCTAGTATTCACTCGATAAACGCGGAACGACACGTTAACGCCAGACGAACAAAGCGATAAGATACTCTAACGTGAACGATACTGTATTACTCGGGAACATGCATCCCGCGACTCTACGCGATTCTCGGAAAG